>JAQFVV010006480.1:586417-873917 GCA_028023455.1 Epiperipatus broadwayi | reverse complement strand
CAATTCTTGTAAATCAACATAATGTGTCAGTAATAAATAAACAAAAACTAATACTGACTATAAGAAATCAAATATTTATCTGTGTAAATTAGATTATTTTTTATTATTATTAATTGTACTATTATAATATATATATATAATTAGTATAATACATTTAAATATAATAAATACTTAGTAGATAGATATTACACACATTGTATTTTTATCAGGTGAATTAAATCTGTTTGAAAATTCCTGTATCACTCTCAAACCAAATGTAAGATCTGACCCTAAGACTACTCCTTCTCCTATTATTCTAACAAGTGATAAAACTTCATATTCTCATAATACACCAATAGAAGGTAAATTATTTATAAAATTAATTTTAGTTTGTATTTAATTAATAAAGTTTTAAAATTTTTATATAAAGTATTGTTTTTTTTTTTTGCAAATACATTTGGAAATCTGATTTATTTGTTATTGTTATTTGAAAATAATAGTAATATTAATAAAATATCATTTTAATATTTGTGTAAACTTTTCAAACTATAACTAAAAAATTACTCTGAATTTGTCATATAAAATTTTTAAAGTGAATTAATGAAGCACAGTTACCATATTATTATTATTATTATTATTATTATTATTATTATTATTATTATTATTATTATTATTATTATTATTATTATTATTATTATTATTATTATTATTATTATTATTATTATTATTATTATTATTATTATTATTATTATTATTATTATTATTATTATTATTATTATTATTATTATTATTATTATTATTATTATTATTATTATTATTATTATTATTATTATTATTATTATTATTATTATTATTATTATTATTATTATTATTATTATTATTATTATTATTATTATTATTGTTGTTGTTGTTGTTGTTGTTATTATTGTTATTGTTGTTGTTATCGTTGTTGTTATTATTATTATTATTATTATTATTTTTATGTTTCAAATATAAACTTTATCAAGACTGAAAAAGGGTTACATGAGTTACATAGAAACCATAAGGTATTAGATACAAGTTGATTCACGATATTACATATGCTTATAAGGGTTTACAATCTTGCAAGTGGGGAAAACATGATTTACAGTAATTGAAAGAAGTATGATCATTACATAACAAGAATCATATGTCAAATTAGGCTTATATAGAATTTCTAAATGGCAACTCATATTCACTTGTCCTTTCTATAACTTCTCTGAATACCTGGATGTGATCTACTGTACTAAATCTAATTTTAAATCCAGCTTATTCTTTTGGTTGGTAGAAATCCAATGTTCTTTGTAGACGAGTTGTAATTATCTTGGTAAAAAATTTGTATAAAACTAATAAAAGGCTGATAGGTCTATAATTTCTAATATCTTCTTTGTTATTTTTTTTAAATACTAATATTAATACTGTATTCTTTCAATCATTTGATACATATTTATCATTTACACATTTGGTATATAACTTTCCTAAAAAAATTCTATTTCTTCACTTGCTTCTTTTAATATAACAATTATAATTCCATCATTACCTGGGACTTTTACTTTCTTCATAAATTTAACAGCATGTCTCCCTTCCTCATTTAAAATTCTGGGCAGTTCGGAAGATATAATAGATATAGGTGGTACTTGTTCTTTATTAGTATACAATTCTTGATGGAAATCTTTTATCCATTTCATAATGTCATCTCTGTTTTTTAGTAATAATTCTATCTTTTTTTATTGCAGATATAAATTTCCTACCAATACCAAAATGTTGTTTTATACTCTTGAGACTTTTATTCTCTCTATACCTTTCCTTGCTTGTTCATAGTTAGACTTTTTTATATCATTTTCAATTCTTTTCCACACCATTTTACAAAATTCAAGGTATTCAATCCTTGTTAATGCATCATTTTTGTATATTTTCATATTCTATCTTTTTTTCATAAATTCTGTAATCTCAGTAGAGGTTTTATTGGTCAATTGCTGCTTTTTTCTATGAGCTATCTTTATTGCAGTTTTTAAAAGTGTATCAGTTATTTTTTTATTAATTTTATTCAACTGTGAATCATGTTCAAAATCTACTAATACTTGAATCCGATTTATAAGTTTTAATTTAAATTCATTAGAATGTTTCTAAAGATTAGGAATATCAACTGTAAATATTGTTTTTCTTAATAATTTTTTCTCTCTAGTTTTGCATTAACATGTATCTTACATCTTACTAATCCCCATATTATGATGGAACTAGTTTTTTTATATAAACTATGCTGGTATGTTCTTTGTGTAGCAACTGTAGCATGTGTTTCTGCTCTTCAGTTGGAATTGACATAAACAATGTTGGTAATTTGCTACAGACTTTAAGTTTGCATGACCCTCTTAATACATTAAATACTTATTCGCAGATGTAAAAACCAGGTCTGTTTCAATATAGAGCTGAGGTTCTTAGTTTCAACAAATAATGGTAATTTCTTTTATTTATCTGTTTATTCTTTCTTTTTACATCAATAGGATTCTCTTTCATGTCTGTAGCAGCAAATCTATTTTCTATTAATGGTTATCCAATCCTTTAAAACAATGACTGATATACCTGCCCTACTACCAATTTCCATTTTGATAATTTGGTTTGCAAATTTTGACATCTAATATATTATGTGTATCATTACTTTTCATTATTTTTTTATTTTATTGAACTTTTAATTTCTTTCCTCGATTTACTATTGGAAGGTAAATCTTGCTTAGTCATTTTCTGTTTGTTTTTACAAAATTTTTATAACAGACCCATCAGTCCGCAATTATTATATTTTTCTTTTCTAAATTTACACATTTTCTTTAAGAATTCTTTTTTCCACAGTACTAACAAATATTGACATCATCTTGTAATACTTGTAAGTGGCTTTATCTTGATAACTAATGTAATTAAACCATTAAACATCACATGATCACCATAGGCACTAGATGAAGATTTTATGCACAAGCCTTCTGGCATCCATTGAATACTCTGTTTAGTATAGAGTGGCATTACTGTATGGAGAGTTTTGCCTGTTTAACTAATGTAATTGTTAATTATTTCATGTTTTGCAAAAAGTTGTATATAAATTAGAATAATTTAAGCTTAAATCAAATAAAAATGTTTCATAAATGTAAGGTAAAATAAAAATCTTCATTTTGCATTATATATTCATGAAAGAAACATAGTTCATAATATTATGTTTCAGGAAGCTAAAGTAGTCTTATTTAAAAATAAAAGAAATAAAAAAATGAATTAAAGAAACTTTATTATTAAAATATTATTATATTGAAACAATTAATTTATTTAAGCATTTTTAAATATTAAAAGTAGATGGGATATAATTGAGAATAGTGGTAAATGTAATTTGTTTACATTTGTTGATGTGTTTTGTATTCTTTTGCATTGAGAAATCTATTTTGGCAGAGAAACTATTGGTTGTGTTGAAGAATTTTTAGTATTTTTTTAAAATTTGGCTAGTCTTGTTTAATTTTGAACTGGAGGTAATTGATTCATGTTATTGACTACTTTAGTTTTAAGTTTTTCATTCATATATATTATAACGGTCAGGGAAAATGAGAGTCTTGCCTATCTGCCATACAGGGTGCCACTAGGCTATTTGAACCTAGAAAATTTATAATGTAGGCAGATACTTCTTGTTCAGATATAATTTTATATTATTATTGATCATTATCCCATGCCACTAACTCAAGGAGTAGCTGAGGTTTATAATAAAATCTTCTTAATGTATTTCAACATTTAAAAGATAAATAAATAAAATAAGCCACTACCAGTAATTATCATACAAAAACATTTATTGTCACACACATATAAATTTGAGGAATAAATTTAGATTTTATTATTAATGTTAAATTTAAATTATTATTTTAGTAAGTCCTCACAGATGGACAGTTTATATAATATTTTTATTGTGTAGAATGTTGCGTATAGATAGGCTGCTTAGACTACGCTATTAAAACTTTTTGAAAAACAAACATTCAAGCTCAGGCTAAAAGTTCCATAGCCAAACCAATGCTTGCTTGATGATATACAGATCCAACCAATGCAATATGAAGATGCTAGCATAAAACCATGCTGGCAAGAATGTGCATCTGCAGTATAATATTATTTATAGGAAATGATACTCATCTAGTACAAGAATGTGCATCTGTCTGGCGAAGGAATCATGTACATAAAATATTAAAAAGAAGTGCTATGTATGGAGGGAGAGCCATTCCTTTGTCAACTTATAGTCCCTATCCATAGAGCTAAAGTAAATAAATGTCACAAGAAATACATTTTTGTCCATTGCAATGTGATGACTACACTTTTGGGGTCATACATTCATTTGGGTATGGTTGCCATTATGCTGATACACTTCACATTACATTGATATATATGCCCATATATCCCTCCACCAGCATCCACTCAACTATGAAACAAATAATCTGAAATTAAATCCCCTTAAAACTAACAAACTTAAAAGAATTTATGCAACTATCTACACCCAACTTTAAATTTAATAATTTAGTTAACAGATAAAAATAAATAAAAGAAAAATGAAAATGATTAGCAACTATATACATAAAAAATATTAATAAGGGATTTAGAATTGTTTAAGTCAGGTAAGAGTTTATACTTGAGGTTATTAATTGAATGTTTGTTTAAGAGATCGAGCTATAAGTTCATTTAAAAGTTATATTTTCTTGTGGATTGACTATTTATTGAAGAGATATATTTTTTAAAAAAATTCAACTGAGAAAAGTTCATACTTTCCATGAGAGATCTTGGTCATTCCTCCAGAATTATAAAACCATCACTGATCATATTATTTGCTGAAATTTCTTAGGAGACGTAACTGCTACAATCATTCATTTGGTCAGGAACTGTCATTGGTAGGCCTTGGCTGGTGCATGCAAAGGAAAACTCTTTATTGCCAGACCCCTACATCATGAAGTCTGCAATACAGTAGCAAGATCAACAGTCAGATGAATACAACAACAACTGATGAATTCAATAGTTTTCTCTTTTATACTTTTATATCCTCTTATCAACATTTTTACAGATCTATCAAACATGATGTCACTGATTATAAGATCCAGATGTTTTCCATTCTGGCCCATGTGTGACTTGGTGCTTCCATTGGTCACTCTTTAATTTCATTCTCTTATCTGACCATTATTATTTAAGTCCCCCAAGAGCTAGTTTTCTTTACATTTAATTAATAAAACAATCATTTTTATTTACTAAGATAAAACATGATTTTTTAAAATGGAAATTAATTAACATTTATTTGTATTTTCTTTTATATAACTTTTTCCTAAAAGTACTAATCTTTAGATCTTTACTTTTTTAAAAAATTTCTTAGTTTTAAACATTTTTTTAAAAGTTTTCCATTTGTGTGAATATATATATATATATATATATATATATATATATATATATATATATATATATATATATATATATATATATATATATATATATATATATATATATATATATATATATATATGTTAAACATAACTCTTTTAGTTTTCTTTTAGTTTTTAAGAAATCATTATTATTTAAGATTTATTTTCTCCTTTATTTTAATTTTAAAATAATCTAACATATACCATGACAATATATATATAAAATTTTCATATATATATATATATAGATAGATAGATAGATAGATAGATAGATAGATAGATAGATAGATAGATAGATAGATAGATAGATAGATAGATAGATAGATAGATAGATAGATAGATAGATAGATAGATAGATAGATAGATAGATAGATAGATAGATAGATAGATAGATAGATAGATAGATAGATAGATAGATAGATAGATAGATAGATAGATAGATAGATAGATAGATAGATAGATAGATAGATAGATAGATAGATAGATAGATAGATAGATAGATAGATAGATAGATAGATAGATAGATAGATAGATAGATAGATAGATAGATAGATAGATAGATAGATAGATAGATAGATAGATAGATAGATAGATAGATAGATAGATAGATAGATAGATAGATAGATAGATAGATAGATAGATAGATAGATAGATAGATAGATAGATAGATAGATAGATAGATAGATAGATAGATAGATAGATAGATAGATAGATAGATAGATAGATAGATAGATAGATAGATAGATAGATAGATAGATAGATAGATAGATAGATAGATAGATAGATAGATAGATAGATAGATAGATAGATAGATAGATAGATAGATAGATAGATAGATAGATAGATAGATAGATAGATAGATAGATAGATATAGATATATATATATATGTGTGTAATTGAACACTATTGTACTTTGATTTATAAGCCATTTATTTCTTTACTTTGTTTGCTTCACAAACATCTGAAAGTAAAAGAATTGGTACATAAATGTATTTTATATAGAAATCTTCTAAATATTTATTCACCTTATTTGAATTTGTGCAAATTATTATTAATTTTTTTAAATATCACATTTAAATTCATTTCAATATATGAATATATATTTGCATAGGTATCTATGTTTATATGTGTATACTAATTTTGTATATAATATTTAATTTATAGTTAATCTTGAGTTAATAACTCCTATCAGATCTCTTAGAGGCTTTATACTTCAAGCACGAGAGTATCAATCTACAAATTCAAAACCTTTAGGTTATTTTGCAGTGGATGATCCTACTCATAATATTGTTACAAAAACCTGTGAATCAAAGGATGACACAGTTTACCAAAAAAGAGCTAATATTTTTAATAAAATCAAAATTCTTTGGTATCCACCAAGTGATTTTGCAAACAAGATTTACTTTTTGTAAGTATATTACTCCCTAAAATTTTATTTATAAAAATTGCATTAATATTTTAAGACTATATTTTATTTTATTTTATAACAAATGATTACTACCAGAAATTTAAAAATAAGTATTTTATTTATTTTGAAAAAAGATATATTGATATTTTATTAAAATATGGGTAATAAAATATTTGAAAATATAAATCGCATTTTTGGAAAAAAAAGAATATACAAAGTATAATGTAGAATTTTTTTTCATATTTTATTTAATATTTTAAAAGAGTTTGGTAAGACTTAATATTAGGGAGATTCCTTACTTTTGTTTTCAGATAACGTGGCAAGTGCTTGTAAATAAGAATCATTTTAACAGAATTCTATTAGATATGTGAATTTAATAGTGAGAAGTAAAAAGAGATATAATTAAAGTAAGTAAAAAGAATAAACATTTAAAAATAATACTTAAACAGAAAATTGTAGATTGAAATAGTAATTTTAAATATTAGGAAATACAGTTGACTGATGTTTTTAACATTGATAAAGAAATTAGAATAAAAATAGTAATTGGTGAACTGAGTTTAAAAGATCTCTAAGTTATTTTGTGATTTGTAGTTTGGGCTTACAACTTCTATAAAACCTGAATCTTTTTATATGTTTTATAAAGTTAATAATTAACAAATTTATTGAATTCTATATTTAATTGTAAGCTACAAAGTAAGTTCACTTACGAAAAATTAAATCATTAAATAACAAAAGATACCTATTAATATATATTTGATAAAATAATATCCAAGACTAAATCTAAAATTTGTTTAAATACCTAATCAAAATTCTACTTTAAAACTAATGTTTAGAGCAAAAAATAGTTTATGAATTCAAAATATTAACTTTTTTTTAATATTATGATAAAATAATTAATAATTTTAATAATGGAAATCAAAATATACTAATTAATCATGTCATTTTTATTTCAATGTACTAGCCTAAAAATACAAACACAACATAGCTAGCTACTCTGACAGTTACCACCATATGTGAAAAAATACTAATTAAAAAAATATTTTAGGTGATGGTCAAGACATTTTTATTATTATTATATGCCTTTCAAAATTGCCATTTTGCCTTTAATTTCACTTCTAAATTCTAGTCACTTTATTCAATAAAATCAATTATATTAAGATTAAGTGTATAGCACAACCCCGTCTTTATAAAGACTTATGAAGCCATATACATCTTTTATCATTGTCTAAAAATTGCTACATAAAAATCATTTAAGTAATTTAATTGAAAAAAAAATCATTTAAGTAACTGTCAACGTTATAATATATATTTTTTTTTTTATTTTATACAATAATAATTTAATAAGTATGATAATATATATGTTATATAATTCAATTTCTGTCTCTTCATAATCTCTATTTTTAAAATAAATTTTGTATATAAATAGTGTAACGAATTTTAAATTTAGTAAATACGGCTGGTTATGAGGACATGATATTATAAATACATAAATAATTAGAAATGGTTGCAAAATGACATATATACATTTAATATAACTACTACTATAACGGTTTTTTTTTCAAGATTCAATTTAAAACTAATATTCAAACACCAAGGGTTCTAAATAAAAAACTTACTTCTGGAAATCTTAACACTGCTAATCATCATCAATTTAAATTACTACCATTATCCATGCCCACTCAGTAGTTTTGATTTCGTAAAATTAGTGGATATTAATTAAGATGTTTAGAATGAGTTCGAAAAGCAAAAACAAACTAATTAATTATAATAAACATATGCTAACAATTTATTTATTATAAATAAATAAAATATAATAGAAAACTATCCTGAACTTGAATTTAAATATCTCAAAATTGTTAACATTAACAATCTAATTAAGTATAAACCCAATAGCATCTATCTAAACTGAAAATAATCGTAAAAACTATTTGTAACAGGTTTAAACAATTTAGTTAATCAATCTAACCAGCTTATTGATTAACTGGATTGTTTCAGTATTTTAAGTCTATTTTTTATTATTATTATTATTATTATTATTATTATTATTATTATTATTATTATTATTATTATTATTATTATTATTATTATTATTATTATTATTATTATTATTATTATTATTATTATTATTATTATTATTATTATTATTATTATTATTATTATTATTATTATTATTATTATTATTATTATTATTATTATTATTATACAGGGTATGAGCACAGACTTTCACATGACCCACCACTCTCCACACTATCTCATAATACTGATACACCTGAACACACTTCTGTTGAAAAGATAAATAATCACCAATATACGTATTTCATGCTAAACCAGCAATCATCAGTTGGTCCAGATTATGTCCTATACATGAGGGGTCAGATTGACCTTTAGGTCAACATGGGTGTGACAACAATCTCAGCCTAAGGGTGGCCTTTGAGCGTTCCATCATCAGATTTTCAATTGAATGGACAGTTGAAGAGTTGGAGTGTGGAGTACATTGAAGCCTGTCCATTAAAGTAGGAGGATTTACTATCTTAATATATATCTGAGCACTTGTAGCATATATGTGTAGAGATGGTAATCTGGACCAACTGATGATTGATGGTTTAGCATGTAATATGTATATTGGTGATTATTTATCTTTTTGACATATGTGTGTTCAGGTGTATCAGTATTATGAGATAGTGTGGAGAGTGGTGGGTCATGTGAAAGTCTGTGCTTATACCCTGTCTATTACATATATAGACACAGGTATATATAAACCTGTGTATTTCATCTATTACATATTAGAGATGTCTGCCTATCCCTTGTTTATGTATTTAATGGATTATGTCCTATACATGAGGGGTCAGATTGACCTTTAGGTCAACATGGGTGTGACAACAATCTCAGCCTAAGGGTGGCCTTTGAGCATTCCATCATCAGATTTTCAATTGGATGGACAGTTGAAGAGTTGGAGTGTGGAGTACATTGAAGCCTGTCCATTAAAGTAGGAGGATTTGCTATCTTAATATATATCTGAGCACTTGTAGCATATATGTGTAGAGATGGTAATCTGGACCAACTGATGATAGCTGTTTTAGCATGAAATACGTATATTGGTGATTATTTATCTTTTCGACATATGTGTGTTCAGGTGTATCAGTATTATGAGATAGTGTGGAGAGTGGTGGGTCATGTGAAAGTCTGTGCTCATACCCTGTCTATTACATATATAGACACAGGTATATATAAGCCTGTGTATTTCATCTATTATTATTATTATTATTATTATTATTATTATTATTATTATATGATAAAATTTATCTAAAAATAAATAAAAATGATTTTTTTAGTAAATTATATTTAGGTGTTTGTTTGTTTTTTCACTCATATTTATTTTGAGATCAGAATCTTGCAAAAAAAATACTGTATTTATCTTATTTTTACATTCGTATTGAAAACATGTATTTTTAGAGATTTTTTTAAAATTATTGTTAGCATTTTATAATCAACATATATATATATGTTTATAATGACCATATATTTCTACTAGATACAACTTTTAATTATTATTAATTATTTTTATCCTTTGAAAAGTGTATATTTCTCAATATTTTCCGCTGTTTAGTTGAATAGTAGCATAATGCAGTTTACAACTTGGATCAAAGTTCATGTTTTTGCGTTGGGGTTGGAACATCACATAACATTCCTCAAAACAATCATTCAAAAATTTATCAATATTTTAAATAATACAAAATTCTTTATTTTACATTTATATTGTTGAACATTATAATAACTAAGAGCAAATTCAATGATGTTATCAAGTATCAGTAAAATTTATAATATGCTAAAATCAAAAGAATGCAGCAGGAATGAATATCTTCGATAGAATAATGACCAACTGTTATTAAGTTGTTATTCTTCCTAATTATATTCAATAAAAGTTACATTTGAAAAAGGAATTTGGTTATTAACTTAAAGTAAAGATAAATTTACTTGAAATAAGGGATGACACAAATTAATTAACTGAAGTATTTTTAACTTGATTAGTTCTAATGTTAATTAAAATAAAATGGTGACCTACTTTGTATATTATTTTAGACTCACTGTTGTTCAAGATTTTGAAAATTACTGGTACAAAGTTCCCTCCTTTCCTATATTAAGTTCCACTGGGCATTCATTACGACAAACATCTAGTCAACATAGTGAGGATCTTCATGAAGATGATCATGATTTTGAACATTCTACTTGCAGTAAACCTTGTTTAAAAAAGTATCCAATAGGCACAGGAAAAGGTGTTGCTGATCTAATTGCTTCAGTCAAAGATACTTTGGCAAGAATTGAAAGATTAATGCAGAGTAGATGTGGTATGTGTATAAATCTATAAACTATTTTATTATATAAAATCAAACTTTTTTTTTTTCAATTATATAAATATACAAATGTCACTAAAATCTTTGTTTTTACATAATAAGATAAAAATGTTATTAAAACTTTGAATATATATATATATATATATATATATATATATATATATTGTAACCCAGTGCTTTTGGCACTTGGATTTATTTAGCATTAATTCTACATGGAATCAATGTTATTCTTTAAAAAAATAAAAAGATAAAATAAAAGTGGTAATATTTGGTTAGTAAAGTGTGCTAATCATTTGCCTAGACATAGTTTGTGTGAATAAATAATATATTCCCTAATGCAATATGTTTTTAAAAGGACATGAATAATCTAAATAAGATATTGTTATAAGAACAAGTTAATATAATTTAAAACAAATATAATAAACTGTAGTTGGTTTTTAAATGAATGTAGAAGAAAAGAAAAACATAAATATCAATTGTAATTTTAAGATAGTCTTATCCTAAGGAAAAGTAACTTCTGATAAATTCATTTTGAAGAAAATAATTTTAAGTGTAATTAAATCACAGATAATTATTGTTGGTTTGAATGTATTTATTATTTTCATTATTAAACTACTTTGTAATACATTTTAAATAATACTGAAAACTATATGATTGTAATAAATTTTTTTTCTTTTGTTTATGTTATAATCAAATGATTTGTTTTTCTTGGTAGAGGTCTCTAGAGTTAAAAAGAATGACCAATTCATACTCACATCATTTTTTAGATAGTCTGCTAGTGTCTTTCAAAAGTTTAACAGTGCAAAATTTTATAACATTATTATTTTATTTTGAAAACAATAAATTGGCAAGATAATTAAAATTTCATCTAAAATGAACAGCTAACATTTTTGGTAAGGCATTCTGCATTTTTTATGTTATTTCCTGCAATTTAAAAACTTCCTACATTTAATAATTATTGCTTTGTGAAAGTCAGTTTTCCAACAAAGTTAAAAATGAAAGAATTAACTAAAAGGATTAGGCAAAGTCTTATTTTACCTAAATTAAGGAAAACAAATTGTTTCCAAGTTGGAAACAATTATTTAATAACTTGTTCTTTATTAATATTTTTCTGATACAGAAGAAAAATAAGTAGAAAGAATATTAGAAAAAAAAAAACCAAAGAACTAGAAACATTTTTAGTGCTTCTATTAAGTATATCATCTGTGTTTTCTAAATAATGCCATCTTATACATTGGAATATATTTTGTTCACTAAGAATTGTCTAGAAAAATTAATAATCATAATAATAATAAGCTATATACCTGCATGTTTTTTTTAAGGAAAAAGAAAAACTTTCTTGAAGTAAATGTGAAAATTAAATACGAGCATTCTTTAAAGGAAAAATACTATTTGGAAAATAAATGGCTAAGATTATGAAAGATATCTTAATAATTTCTTTATTGACTTAAGAATAAAATTACAATATATAGTATACTGTATGCAAGGTGAAATTCTTATAACTTCATCCATTCAATAATTCAACTTCTATTATTATCATAGTAATCTATAGGAAAAAGTGTGCATTTTCTTCAATGTTCTAGCTAGCTAATTATATGTATAATATTCAAATAATGTGTCTGTTTATCGTCAATGTGATAATATTCATTTTCGTTAGGATCCAAATTTTTATCATTATAATCTAATTGGGAATTAAGCTTCATTTTACTATTTTTTTATGTTTATTATTATAAGGGCCAAAGAAAGAAAACTTTTCATTGAAAAAAAATGCATTTATTACTTTCAATGTTTTGAAAAATGTAACCGGATGGAAATAGTTCTGCTAATGAGATAATGTGTATTTGTTTATTTAATATTTTTTTTTAAATAAAAACTAATTGGTAAAATTTTTATTTTGCATTATAATATCAATGTATGTTAGGATTTATATCTGTCACGTAATATTTTAATAATCTTGTAATGATAAGTGTATGTCTTACTATCATTACTCCGGGTTAAGTTTGTATTTAATGTAAAGTAATACTTATGAAATATATCTGATTTATTACATGCAACTGGAGATATGAACTTTGCATGTGAGGATTTAAAGAAAACTGTTTTATATTTATTTTAATGGGTAAAACCATATTTAAATTTATCAGCCTCAATAAATATTATGTGCATTTAATAAATTTATAATTACAACTTTAAATTACTGTAATATATTTCTAACTATAAAATATTTCCATTGACTCGTTGTAAATCGAAAGATTTCACGAGTATTAATGTGTAATAAGAAATATGGACTTAATCAGTGAAGTATTGAATAGCTTCATGATCACAGATCTAACCGCTTCAGCTTCACCTATTTAAATAGAAAGTAGGTTGAAGTAAAGAAGGGTTCCCCTCTTTTCTTCCATAGCATAAGCTTGTAGTTAAACACCTGTAGAGGTCCCTACTATCACATTTTACACACATATTCTCGAGGTTACAGCCTCGGTAAATATTACAGAAGTAACTCTAAAAAGAAAAAGGCTGTAACAAGATATTTAATAGCACATCCACTTTATTTAGTTTAAGCTGGTATGCTACCCATTACTTTTGAATATTCCTTCATTAAAAATTAAAATTATTATACTTTTCTGCTGTCATGTCCATTGGTTTCAGATATTGATTGAAGTATACATTTTAATATAGGTGTATTATTATTAGTGTGTTTTGCTATCTTGCCTAAGTGTAGAGTTGGTGTATGCTTAATATCAGCATATTTTAATATTTATAATGTATTTTTTTTGTGTGGGATGAAAATGGTCTCCGCAAAATACTTCATTTTTCCATGAGAGGAATAGTTTTTGATATAATGTGATGGTATGTTTGATAGTCCATGTGATCGATTCTCATGAATAAAACAATCAAGAGTTGATATAATATTTAGTATACTTAAGGTATTTTAAATCCCAAAAGAGGATTATACTTGGTGCATGTTCGTTTCTTTAGGTAGTGAGATATAGATTTCATACCTATACGTTTTATGACTGAGTAATTGGAAAGAAACCATCAAATACTTCAGTGCAATGTTTTACTCTGCAGACATTAGTTGTTATTCTGCATTCCTCATGTGAATTTAAAGATAGTTCCACAATAGAAGGTGTTGATTATTGTGCTCTTTTAAAAGTTATGGCAAAGGTAAATATTAGATTTGATGTATTAGTTCCTCAAAGTGCACTTTAGTATCAGTAATGCCTTAGTAATTGAGAGCAATATATGTATTGTGCTACCGAGCCTTGCTGGTACTTCACAAGCAAACCAATGAAGAAAGTTAATTTAAAAAAATAGTGCGTATTATAAAACGCTTATTTATTGAGGGAATATTCGAACACAATATTTAGTATTAATTAATAGTTAAGAAATATTCTTAGCGTGCATTAAAACATTTATAACTAAAATATTTATCATAATGTAAGTGGACATTAGGTTAAGCATGAAATGGTGATTGTGACTTCTGATCAATGACCCATAACTAGTAATAAGTTATTTAATTATAAACCATAACTTAGTTAACTTTATTGGTAATAGAGTTAATATTTTAAATGGATTGCACTGAACCCATTTTATTAAAGTACACAAATAATATGTAATTATTTTTGCGTACTTCATGTCATAATATGAATAAATAAAAAAATAAAAAATAGTTAGTCAATAACTCAAGGTAAAAGTTTGATAAAATACTAAATTTACAGATTAGTATTGGTAAATCAGATTCATGCTTCATCAAGTTAATCCAGTGCAATAGCGTGTCCTTCAACATGTATTAATTTATCATTTTAATTTGTACCCGAATAGTAGACAGATTAAGGTGATGATTTATGTTTAGTATCAAGGTGATACTATTTAATTAATTTGTATATTTTGTTTAGTTCTGTGTTAGCAATAAATTATAGTCTTTTCAATATTCGTTGTGAATTCATTTTTTATATGCCAAATGTGTGTTTGCACAATATTTGCAAAACATTTTCTTGAATCCGAAATCATCTCAAACTTTCGAAATCTTAATATACCAGATAGAAAAATTTATGCAGATCTGAATATTTCATTTCATTTTATTTTAATGATAATTATTTGTGGAAATGCAAACTTCAGACTAAACATTATGTAATTGTAAAATGATTTTATTCCCAAGTCATTAACTCTGACTGCACATTATTCCATTCACATTTCAGTTAAATTGTCGAAATAATTAGCCTTAGTTACTTTGTTGTGTTGTCATGGATGGTGAAAGGATACAAAAAGCACCCTTGTCTTTTTATTATTCTGACTGAGATTCTGGATACAAAGTCGGTATTATTCAAAATTTTATGTGATTATTTATGGCGTTGTTGATCATATTTATCACCCCTTTAAATGATATAGTAGTTGTTATGATATATGAGGACACATTAACTTTGAAGTAAAGTGAATGTTTCCTATAGCTTACCAGAATGACAGTTGTGTGTAACAAAACAAAACTGTAGAGACTTTTATTAAAGTAGACAAAGAAACCCTGAGATTATTATTATCACTATCATTATTCTTTATTTAAGAAGTGATCTATTATTATTGATATTACAATTATGGTGTGGCATAAAATGAATTTAATTTTCAATTGTGCTATAAGAAAGGTATTTTCAGATCATATTGGCAAATGATTTACATAATGGATATTTTTTAGTAACATTAACAAGAACATGAGAAGTTATCATCATTGTTGCAAAGCACCAATACTTATAGCTCAGAGAATGTGTTTTTGATAAAGAGAGGATGTTATTTTATTCTAAATTATTAATTAGGGAATGATTGCAGTTCTCTCTCATCCCAAGATATTTTACTGATGATAATTTATGTTATGATTTTAATTTCTTTCTTTGTCTTAACTGCATATCTCTGTAGCTGTTATTTTTTATAACTAACCGACCACTGAGCTAGGCTGAGTTTGCACATTGGTGCATTTGCTTGTCTCCAAAAATAATTTAATAGGTTAGAATATATATATATATAATATCAGTGATGAAACATGAAATTATTTTTGGATATATATATATATATATATATATATATATCAGTGATGAAACATGAAGCACATTTCTTTTTTTATGTTTTTTATTTCACTTGCCACAACAACTTTTATTTAATAGCACCTTATATATATATTACACACATCTAGAAAAATCTCAAATGCTTATCTGTAAATCAGAAAATATATTATCAATATATTTTTATTTTCCAAATCCTTTTAACATTCATAAAAGTTTTGACTTTAATTAGATCTTAGCATTGTTTGAACTTCTTATAATTAGTGAGAATGAATTAGTCGAGTTCATTCCATTTCATTTGTAGTATATAAAAACAATTCAGCTGTTGCTAAAAAAAATTGAAAGTAAACTTTTTAAATTGAATTTTAATTAAAGCTTTTGAAAGTTTTAGTGAATTTTTCTACAGAAGCACTCATTTCATTCAATACATGAATGCTTTATTCCTGATATATATAAATATATTGAACCGATTCGAATATGTGTTCATTCGAAACACCGGTCTCTTAGGCAGAGAAGAACATACTTGGAGAGTATGTATGCCCAAACGATAGCTATAAAATATATAACTAGCATTACATTTCCAGGACATAACTTCTTCTCAGCTGCTGAGTTCAACACCAAGTTCAAAGCACCTTTTTTTGTTTGTGTATAAACATGGGTGCCAGCTATCTATTCAAGGATGAATAAATAACGCACTTTGAGCAATGGCCACTAACTCAACGCCTAAATCCATGACTAGCTCAGCTGTTTGTAATCACTAATAGATTATACATAATTAGTGGTTAAAAGACTTGATAAAGAATTGTAAAAGGAATTTATAAAAAGAATTGTAAAAGAATTGATAAAAAGAATTTGGTAAAAGAATTGATAAAAAGAATTGACCGACAAATAAAGTTTAATTTTAAAGACAATTTATTAACTAACATTTATTTACTAAATTTAAACATTTTATAATTCTAATAAAAACACACGCATATTTTTAAATTAACATTTCTAAACTAGTTTAAATATTCTTGTATATTTTCATAACTGAACACTGGTATTTATCTAATTTAACCAATAATATTGATATAAGGATCACGCACATATTACTCATGCACACACATAATAATAATAAAGAATTACATAGCATTTGAAATTTAAATACACATATCAATAGTTCATTTATGTATGATATCGAGTTCATATAATTAGACTCTTGGAGGATTCGCATGAATTAATGAAATGCAATGGCTATTACAGTATAAACGAAAATAAGCAAATGTTTTACCTAGGATTTTGAACGTAGATTTAACACTTTGTTTTCTTCTTGTTTGTTGTTTTTCCAGTATGAATGGTTCCAGTATGAATGCTTCCAGTCGGCTGGGACTTTTCCTTGGTGAGTTTCCTTATTATTTATGATTATTACTATTGGAGACAATTAGATACTGATGGAGATTTTCTAAGTTGTTACGTTGACATTATTTCACGAGCAGATCTTGCTGTTTTCATTGGACATCTGGGCTGGAGATAAACGTGCGTTCCTAAGATCTTCTCAACACTGCATTTTGTTTGTTATCTGCTCAATTAATTTCTGAACTGCACTCATTCAATAAATTTGTGAACTGACTTGTCTCAACTAATTTGTCCGATAAAATATTCAGTATTTATACCAATGAAGTGTTTTCTTTTCAATATCCTCTGGAAAATATCTGTTGTCGAAATTCTTTATCAATTAATCCCTTGATAAACGTGTTTTGGAAGATTGCTTAATTAGTAATAGCCATGCAATAAAACATGTTGTTTTATTTTATTAATAGCCATTGCCGTGTTTTTAATGATAATCTTTTATTTCGCATACATTTTATTTATTTACAAATCGCACATATATACGCACATATATATTTTTAATACAATTTACTATTTAGTTTTAACATTATTTTTTCTTTAATTAAACTTGAATGTAAAGAGATTTGTATGTTTTAACTTTTTAAATTATATTTTTACAAATACTAATAAAAACTCTTTACTTCCTTTTATAACCCTTAGTTTAATTTCTCTAATGAAACACCCCTCTCCCCTTCTGATTAATTAATTGTAGCTTTTTTATTTCAAAACTAACGCTAGAAAACTATTTGATTCTTATCCTTTTCTAAAACAAACTGTTTCTCTTTAACGAAAGATTATTTTAATAATATAATTTTAGATAAAATTATATGTGCCTATATCAATATAGGTACAATATATATATATATATATATATATATATATATATATATATATATATATATATATATATATATATATATATATATATATATATATATATATAACCATGTTGTACATATACTTAATAATTAAAGACAAATACAATTAAATGTTAATAGAACAAAATTACTGATAACTGTCTAGTAAACTTCTAAAGACAAATACACATTTTGTATGTTAAATTAGAACATCAAGGCAGATGTTATTGTTATATGACAAGAGGCATGCCACATTTTGCACTCTCAAATATGTTTATTTCCAAATGGTAAAATTACATTCTCAAATGTAAAGTATCTGACTTTTTTTTAAATAAAAAGGTTAATTGGACATCAATCATACTGATAATTATTTTCCAGCTGCATATGCCAATATTAGATCAATATTTATTGTTTCTTCCATTCACTTTTTCCATTGTAAATGTGATTAGAAACTATAAAATCAAAATTAAAAACATTATTAAGCCATATAATGAAAATATTTTTTATCATGACATCAAGAATTCATAATTATAATATATGATTAAAGTTTTTATTACTTTAATTCTGAAAATTTCAAATCTAATATTGAAAAAGAATGTCCAGTTTACATATATTTATTAAGAATAAAAACACAATATTTCTAACATTATTTGTCATTCTTATGACAAAATAATTTGGTATTGTGTTTATTATATAACTTACTAATCTATTCTGTTATATATTTACTTTTTATCAATAATTAATATTAAGCACAGTGATGTAATATATCTTTGATATTTGCTTCTTGGGATAATTAAATTATCCATACAGATTTATCAAAGTAACATGTCTACATCATTTATTAAATATATACTGAAGTAGTTGCACTGTTTTTACAAAATCTATTCAGAATTTTCTATATAAGTTAATATTTTAAAAAAAATCTTATGATGTAGATTATGATTATATTAAGAGCCAATTATTTATTTTAATGTGACTGTGTGAGTCTATTTTCCATTTTATTATTTAGGCTAATTTGGCATTAAATATGATTCACAAGTGAATTTCCTATTATTCATGATGCAAAACATTGATTAATAAGCAAATCTAAAGACAAATAAATAAATATTGAAATGGAATAATAAGACCACTCAGCCATTTGTTATTGTGAATATTACTCTCAGGGAATAATTGTTTGCTCATTAATGATCAGTATGCAACCCTTTGTGAGGGCAGTGACTATGAATTTAAATTTTATCATCAAATACAAGTCTCATCTCAGAATTCCTGATCATCAACCACTCCACAAATGTATTATTATTATTTTAATAGTTAGGTGTTTAAACTAGTTTTATCAAAAATGATCAATCAAAATATATACTATTCTAAATGTTTAAATAAAATATTTATCTGTCAAATGAGAAATTGATGGGAAACAATGTCTCATTAATAATTATTTATTTATAACAACAACATCAAAAATATAAACAATTTAACTTCTCTTACATTTACATATTGACATAATCAATAAAATGAAATACATATGACAAAAATATTTAGAATTTATCTGAGAAATCAATCAAGCATATATCTTTAATTTTTCCTAAATTTGACTGGGTTTACAGTCACAAGATTAACAATAATAATTACAACTTTTATATTCAAAATGAATGGTTATCATTTCTTTATATATCACATTGAATTTAAATATATAATATAAAAAAACACCAATGTATTTAATCTGACATAAGAAAAAAATGAATATTTTACAAACTAAGTAACTTTTCATATTATTAGTCAAATTACTATTTATAAAGTCATTTAAAATTTCTTACCAAATTTTCTTTTATTTTGTTCTTCTAATGAGCTTAATATGTTTAAAATATTAAATGTCAATTTAATATTGAGATCTCTGGCCATTATTTGCTTTAATTTAAATTCAAATTTATTTATCAATAAATATCAATTATATAATAATAATATATATAATGAATAGATTATAAACAATCGATTTATACCCCTACGATATAATTAAATGTATAGTAAATCATCAATTAACTTTAATTTGATATCTACATATTAACTGACTATCAATCTTAAATTATTTAATAATAAATACTAATCATATATGTATCACAAATATGTTGCAGTGCGTTTGTTCTAAAATATAATAGAGTTCAAAATATACCTTTTTTTAGACTTCATATAAAATATAAGTAATTAAAAAATGTATATAGATAAAAATGAACCTACTTATTTATTAATAACAATTAATAAAAACAAAATAAAATAAATACTTACATAATCTTTTCAAATTCTAATATAAATGATGAATTCGAAGGTAATTTCTAATCACTAAAAAAATTAAACATTTAAATTCAAATAATAATTATCATACCACAAGATATAAATTTAAACTTAGGAAAAATGTACTTCTTTTACATTTTAGTATGTGAATAGATTACCATTTAAATTAAAAACTATATATATATATTATTTATCAATAAATATTTTTTTATATTTTAAATGGAAGTAGATAATATATATATATACTAATAACAAATATAAATAAACAACCTAAAGCGGTCCGGTTAAATACATATATATATATATATATATACTAATAACAAATATAAATAAACAACCTAAATAAAAGTCTTTATATAGTATATTCTTAGTATTGCACCACAGTTCCATTGTCTATAATTCCAATTACAAAATCAATAGTATGTCTTTGTCCTAGAGAAAATAAATGAATGCGGAGAATTTTAAATTCAAAGTACATTTTGTCGATTCCGATATTTTATTTATATATATATTTTCAAATAATAAATATTTAATTCATGTGACATAATGCATATAAGTATTATTTTATATTTACGATGTTATGAAGATTTATCTTTTTATAAGGAAGTATTATTTAAAAACAATATAAATAAAGAGTTATGATTATTATATAAAGTTTATATCTAATCAGATAACGATAGAATTCAATTCCAAAAAAATAATATACCCATGCCTACGGAATAATCCTAGGATTTGATTTCTGGATCATATGCTAATGATAAATATAAATAAACAACATTATAGTGTATTCTCAGTATTTCATCACAATTCCAATGTCTATATTTCCCACTACAAAAGCAAATAGTATGTTTTTGTCCCAGAGAAGATAAAGTGAATGCAGGAGAACTTTAGATTCAAAGTACATTTTGTCCATTCCTATATTTTATGTATATATTTTCTTTTCAAACAATAAATATTTGGTTCATATGATTTCTTATATTTATGATGTTATAAAGAATTACTCTCTAATAAGCAGGTATTATTTAAAACCAATATGAATAAAGAGATATTAACTTTTTATATAGAGCGATACGATGGAAATTATAGTAATTCATATCTCAATTGATCTAATAAAATCACACAGTCAAGTAAATATCTCTCTTGTATACGTTCTGATGTTTGTACTCCATGTTTAAGTAACATGCATTTCAAAAGATATAATATTCTGATGGTTTACACAATGAAGAAATTTTGATATATTTTCTTTTTTACAATAAATTTATCGTTTCCCATCAAATTTTATCGATAATTTGCCACAGTCAATGGGTAGATAATGCTAATTTTTAGTCTTTCATTTTATGTTCTGAATTATCGACTTTTAGGATAAAAAAAAATCATGTAGAGAAAGTTATATGTGATTCAGTTCAAAGCAAAAACAAAAGAGAAAAGATTTTGTTTAAAATTTTCAGCCCCATTTATAAGATTTTACCATAGTAATCGTCTATATTCACTCACTAAGCTATTTCTGGTAAACGTTTCATAAATAAAAATCTTATTGCATAATAATGATAATAAAAATTTATATTTCAAGGTACAACTATTATTTTTAATCTCAACTAAATATAAATAATTTACATTACATTTACAATATATTATACTAGAAATATATTTTTAGACATTTACAAAATACTATTATATAAATAAAAAAGCAAATGTATTTAAAATATTAAACATTCATTTGTATTCTTTATCATTTACTATTTTGAATGAAGTAACAATAATAATAATAATTTCATCCAAACCAAAAACTTTATTATTCACGTATTTATTTTTCCTTTTAAAAATGAATAAAGTCAGTTTATAATCTTATAAAACAATTAATAATATACAATAGTATCATATTAATATTATTGTTGTCATAGCAATACAGTTAATATTTCATGAGTTAACATATTCATTATCCAAAAATCAAATAAGAAAAAAAGAAAAAAATGTATGCTGACATTTTGCGACAGATCGAAATGTATCTCCAATTTTAGTAGGGATAAGGAGTTAGAATATAATTTCAAAGGGATTAATAATATCTTTTGGTAAATATAATGCCTAGTTTTATGTTTTATAAATGTTAACTAATGAATAATAAAAAAGTGATAAAAATATCAATATATGACAACTATTATAAAATATATGTATGAGTTTTTCAGAAAATGATTTTGTGTCTTTATCAAATGGTAAACAATTGTTTTAACCATTCAACTATTATTGCCTACAGAAAGCATCTACTATTTTATTAAAGAAGTAAAATTAAAAGAATGACAATAAATAAAACTTTTTATAAAATTGTTCAATTACTGCTTTGTATGCAATATTAGATTAATGATTAAACAGATGGCGAACATTTAACAGGAACATAAAATCATGTGCTAAAAAACACTTTTAACATATAATTATAATATAATAGCCTATAATAGCTGTTACATGTTAATATTTTTATTGCTTTTTTATATTTTTCACATACACATTTCTTTACATAAATTATATTTAATGCATTATGGGGGGTTATAAGTTCTCAGACCACTCTCTCTCTCACTAATTGATCTTTTTTTTCTACTTTGAAACTATATTTCTTTTATCGAAATGACTTTAGAATATGATAATGTTGTTTTTTTTTTTGTATTCAGGGTTATTATTATTATTTTTGTATTTACCTTTGATTGTAATTGGTGAAGGAATATTGGGTTGAATAAATATTTATTTGATGTTTTTTAGAGTTGCCTTACTGCTTTGATATTTTATTTGTCTGCTTTCTCTAACAACACAATAATTAGGTACTTAAGTGAATCTTTCAATCCACATTTCTTCAACTGGGATAAAGAGAATGCTGAGCTAGCATATGGGATACCAATTTATAGCAATTTAAATCATTGGTTATTAGGATATTTATTTTTATTAGATTTTTTTTTATTTCACATAATTATTGATCTTGCATATCTTTTTGGGAGGGGAACTATTATTTTTCTCTTTCTGGGAGTGGTGTGTATGTAAGAGTCAATACTTTAATAACCGTGCTTATAACTGTATGAGTGCGATCGTAGGAGGGGAATTTTTTTTTTCTTTCTGGGAGTGCCATGAAAGGTTGTATTTAAAGTGTAATGGACTTTCTTTATTTCCATTTTTTTATACTAATAACTAATTAATATATCATATTTTCTTAAGAATGAAATTAAGAACCTGAAGACCCTGGAAATTAAATTATTACTGAGTTGTAAATAAATTATTTTTATTATTATTTCCTTGACTATTCCATTTTAATTTTTTATACATTAAAAATTGTTAAGCTGGAATACAACATCCATGATCTATTACAACCAGGAGTAATTCATGTGATTCTCGTTTAATCATCATTATAAATTAGAATGATTATTAATTATATGAGGAAATAATTTATGAAGAAAATTGAGAATAAATCATTTAGTACAGAAACAGAATGTATCCATGGTACATGTTCTGATGATATTTATCAGATAACACCCAGATTTTGATGATAATCATGAGCCCATATATATATATATATATATATATATATATATATATATATATATATATATATATATATATATATATATATATATATGTCCACTGTATGGTTAACATGGGATATAATTAATAAAATTATATGTTATATTTACAAATGCAAAATTTAACATTTTATATATATTTCAGATGGCCCAGTGGATTGTGGAGATGTTCAAGCTTTAGGCTTTACAAACAATGGTATTTATACTATTTCCCCAAAAGGATTATCATCACCTCAGGATGTCTTTTGTGATTTGGAAAATGATGGTGGCGGATGGCTGGTAAATTTCCATCTATTAATGATTATATTTATATTTATAATTGTAATGAAAATAAGAAAGTATAATGGTACTAATTGTTTTATAAATAATGATAATAAAACAGAGAAGTATTTTTAATTAATTTCTTAAAATTTTCAATTGAAAAGGTTTTCAATTAATTTCTTAAAACTTTCTTCAATTGAAAACTGTTTAAAATTTACTTCTAGTAAATTCCAATTTTAAACGGTTTTCAGTTGAAGTAGGTTAAGACGTTAACTGAAAATATTTCTGTGTTTTGTTATAATTATTTATAAAATGTATACTTTTGTGTTTTGTTATAATTATTTATAAAATGTATTACAAGTATTATACTATATTATTTATCTTGCAATTTAATTACAATTAATAATAGGCAATATATATATATATATGTTAAACGATATTTGATAAATATATAAAATACATATTTTTTCATCCTTAAAAACTTTTAATACCAATACACTGACTTTCACTTGTCACACAACCATCCACAGAGTTATAAAAGGTAGAAAGACGGTTGTAGAGGCGCTACAATCACTGGTTTGAATAAAACATTAAAAATCCCACCAATAGCAAAAATGTTAAATTTAAGAATGTTTTTTAAAGAAATCTTTCCAAATAGGAGGAAGTTCACGTATCATCTCCTTATTGATACAATCTGCCTTTTAGTATCTCAATCTTCTCTGATTTTGCATTGGTAGAGATTATCACATCTGGATATGATCCTGTACTAGAAAAATCTATTTTATGACCTGAATCTATAGTATGGAGTGAGAGTGTGATGATGATGATGTTTTTAACTGCATTACATGCTCATCTCTCCTAACACTGATCGACGATTACTCATACCTATGTAAGACTTTACAATTTTTACATAGATTTATAGACACCATGAATTCAAGAGGGATTGAATCCTTAGGCTTGGTTATTATATTGCTGATCTTTTGATGAGCAGAAAATGCTGTATCTATATTATAGGTTTTAATATCCGATACTGTCTGTAGTTCCTTTTACATATGGAACACAAATCCTAATAGCTGACTTATCATCTTTTTTTTTCTATTTTTCTATTTTCTGAAATAAGCTTTTTTATAAATTTGTAATTATAACTATTTGCTAATAAAACACTATTAATATGATTTATTTCTTCTTTCAGATGTGTCATCTGAAAGATTAATTGCCTATTTAAAAGAGTTTCTACAGAAACTATCTGAGTTGGATGATGAGAATGGAAATGTAAATATCTGTCTGTGTGTTATCCTTTCTGTAAATAGAAAAAGATAAGTATTTGTGTTCTGGTGACTAGAACATCAAGAAAAGGGAGTTTTCCATCAGACTCTGTCTCCATTGTAAATTTAATATGAGAGCATATTATTTAAATGTAAGAAAAATCATCTAATGTATTTTTTCCATTTCCATATGACAAAAGTGTCATCTATGTATCTGACCAAATGAGAGGTTTTAAAGATGATGATTCTAAACACGAGTTTCTATATATTCCATGAATAAATCACTATTACTCCTGAGATAGGTGAGCCCATAGGAGTACCAAAAACTTGTCTGTAATGCTGTCCATTGTATACAAAATATGTATTTAAGAGACAATGTTTAATCAAACAATAATATGTCTGGAAATTGCAACGTTGTGAGATTATATTTAACTTCATCAATTGAATGTTTGTAAACAAAGACACGACACAAAACTGACCAGAATGTCACTACATTAATTTTTAAACTTTTTAAAACAGAAATAAAATGAAGAGAGTTTTTAATATATATTTAATAGATGGGATTGTAGGTTTAATGAAATCCGATAAGTATCTAGCTAAAATATGAGTTGAGAACCTATTCACTTACTATTGACGAAGAGGGGTATCTGGTTTGTGAATTTTTGGAAGTCCATAAAATTTTGGACAGACACAAGATTTTTCACGAGGATTATTTTATTTTTTATCTTGTTTCAATAGGTGATTTATTAATAATAGCTTTTGTTGTTTTTTCCAAATATGTAGTATGATCTCTTTTTGATAGTTTATAAGTTTTATCACTAAGCAGATCTAAAATTTTATTATGGTAAATGTCACGATCCATTACAACTGTGGCATTACCTTTATCAGCTGGAAGTACAACAATTGATTTGTCCGATTTTATATTATTTAATCTTGTCTTTCTTTCTTTGAAAATTATTTTTAGGAAGCTTAGCTTTTTAAAATATTACAAATCTCAGCTCTAGTAAATCACCGATGTAGAATCAATTTTATCAAGAGCTGATTCAACATTACAGACAATTTTCTCAAAAGGTATCCGAAGGTGTTAAAGCAAAATTGAAACTATTTTCTAAAACCGAAATTTCATCTGTAGAGAGAGCTTTCTTAGATAAATTGTAAACGGTTTTTTATTTGATACATAATGTTTGGGGATTGTGTTCTAATTAGCATTTGCAATTTTTTCTTTTCTTTTTACCAATTCCGAATCTTTAAACGACAAAACTTCAATACGACAAAACTAGTCCACAGTAAAGGAGTATTTTGTTACTAAGGAATAAACGTAAATGTAACAATACTTTATCAATTTTGTCTAAATTTTTAGTTTCTTTAATAAAAGAGTTTAAAATAATATTCTAGTTTTCTAGAATTTTATTAAATTATAATTGTTCTTGTGAAACACAATTTTACAGCAAGTGGGTATAAGTTGTGATTTTTGACCTAACAAAAAAGATAAATTACAAAGTAACTTACATTTCTTACTCCACCTCTTTCAAATATACCTGTTTAAAAATTTCCTCCCCATAGAGGTAGTAATGTTAAAACGAAGATTTCACGGGTAAATATATAAAATACATATTTTTTTCATCCGTAAAAACTTTTAATCCCATACAACTTAACTTCACACAAGCCATCCACAGAGTATAAAAGGAGAAAGAGTTGTAGAGGACAACACTTGAATAAAACATAAAATCTCACCAATAGCAAAAATGTTAAATTTAAGAATTTTTTAAAAAATCTTTCCAAATAGGAGGAGTTGACACCGCTATTGATAAACTTTAAACTCAATTCTCGATTTTGATGGTAGAGATATCACACTGGAAGACTGGACTAGAAAAATCTATTTTATGACCTGAATCTATAGTAGGAGGAGAGCTGATGATGAGAGTTGTAAGATAAGTCATCTCTCTAACAGAGCAGATACCAACTAGAGACTTCAATTTTTACAGAGATTGTGACACCAGAGATCAAGAGGGATGAACCTAGGTGTATTATATTGTGATCTTTTGAAGCAGAAAATATTAATTAGTTTATCCAAGGTGTTCCTTTTCATAGGAACACAAACCTAAACGACTTACATTTTTTTTCTATTTTCTATTTCTTAAAATTTTTTATAAATTTGTAATTATAACTATTTGCTAATAAAACACTATTAAATGATTTATTTCTTCTTTCAGAGACTGAAAATAATTGCTATTTAAAAGAGTTTCTACAGAAACACTGAGTTGGGTGAGAGAGAAGGAAAGTAAAACGCGGGGATCCTTTCTGTAAATAGAAAAAGAAAATTTGGTGTTCTGGACTAGAACACAAAAAGGGAGTTTACAACCGCCCATGAAATTTAAAGAGGAGATATTATTTAAATGTAAGAAAAACATCTAATGTATTTTTAGTTCCATATGACAAAAGATCTAATCTGACCAAATGAGAGGTTTTAAAGAGAATTAAAAGTTCTATATATCCATGAATAAATCACTATTACCCTGAGATAGGTGCCCATAGGAGTACCAAAAAAACATATTTTGTATACAAACATACAGACAAGTTTTTGGTACTCCTATGGGCTCCCTATCTCAGGAGAATACTGATTTATTCATGGAATAATAGAAACGCTTAGAACACATCTTTAAAACCCTCATTTCCAGATACAAGAGCACTTTGTATATCAACAGGAAAAAATACATAGATGATTTTTTCTACATTTAAATAATAGCACCTCATATTAAATTTCAATGGAGACAGAGTCTGATGGAAAACCTTTCTTGATTTCTAGCACCAGAACACCAAATCTTATCTTTTTCTATTTCAGAAAGATACACACACAGACAGATATTTACATTTCCATTCTCATCATCACCCAACTCAGATAGTTCTGTACCAAAACCTTTAAATAGCAATAATCTTTCAGATACACACATCTGAAAGAAGAAATAAACATATTAATAGGTTTTAGCAAAAGTTATAATTACAAATTTATAAAAAGCTATTTCAAGCCCAAAATAGACAAAATAGAAAACAAAAGATGAAAGCATATAGGATTGTTTCCATATGTAAAAGGAACTACAGACAGAGGTATATAAAAGCATATTGATTTTCTCATCAAAAGACACAATTATCAACCTAAGACTCCCCTGAATCTCAGGGTCTATCAAACTCTGTAAAAATGTAAACTTCTTCAAGTATGAGAACACAGTGTTAGGAGAGAGAGAGCAACAGTTAAACAACACCATCACACCACTCTCCCCAACTATGATTCAGGCAAAAATAGATTTTTCTGTCCAGACAATCCAGAGGAAATCTCTCCAACAAAATCAGAGAACCATGGAACTGCGATGCAAGGGAACTCCTCCTTTTAAGATTTCTTTAAACTCTTAATTACTTTTTTGGTTTTTAATGTTTTTTCAAACGATCACATTCCTTTCCTGGTTGGGAAACAAACGAGTATAAAAGTTTACGAAAAATATATATTTTATATATATATATATATTCTAACTTTTTGTAATCTCTTTATAAATGTAATCTCTTTATATAAATGTGATAGCCAATTATAACTTAATCCAAATCTATAAGAGACTCTAAACCACTTTGCTCTTACTTTTTATAGTTTCCTCATGCACAGATCATCATTAGGTCCTTTCATTGCAGCACCAATTCTAACAAAATGCTTTTCGCACATCTTCATTAAGGATCAATTGTAATATTTATTTATTTCAGCTTGGGCGACCATGCTATGTATTAATTATAACCTATATTGAATCTATCTGGCACTCAGACACTTGCAGCCAAGTTGCCTGCCAATTGTAATGTTTTAAGGATGAATCAATGGATGCTTCATCGTTCCAAGCTAACACAATTTCTAAAGTCTGCTGGAATGATGATGATGGTATAGAACATTCATAATCTTATTTGCTAGGGCATCAAATTGCAACTTCCATGAGAATATTGAGGCCAAACCTCAATTCAATAACTTATTAATAAATTTCAACAATGATATTTAATCAATGGGTTAATAAATAATCAATCGATTAAGGGACCACTGAGAATGCATTAAAATTAATAATATTAATATTCTTGGGAATTCTTGGTTATTCTCAGCACACTACCCATTCACTATCATTAAAGTCACAATTAAAATTTTGTTCCAATTACAAATAGTTCTATATCCATCTCCACCTTCCTGATCCATCTGCCCCATCACCCTCACATTCATAGGTCTATTGCACTGTTATATCTTACTATTAAATTTTCCATTGTGCTAGCTCATTTCTCCCATTATAATCTCCTCTCAGGGTTTTTTAGAACAATAAGATGTGGAGGTTGAACAAGCTGCTATGGATTATTGGTGATAAACACCCCTTTCATGATCACCTCCCAGGTTGATCTTGGCTGTTTTTAATGTAGTTTAATGTCTATTTACATTAAAGCTCAAATAATTTAAGCTTATTAAATCTTTTAGAAAATAACATATTATGAACGCTTTTATAATTAAAGTACAATCATAAGGAAGTGCATCTAGGGAAGTGTTTGAATACAATGGATGGGGAAAGGATTTTATGCCCACCCACTGCATCCACTACCACCCAATAACCATCCCTATTCATAATTTATATTTCAACTATATTAAATTATTTGGCAATCTTGAGTATTGCCATGCCACATAAGCTCGGAAAATTAACCATTTTATATAAATTTTACTGGATATCATTTACGAAAATAATGATTCAACTATTAATAATAATATATTGATGTATGATTGAATTTGAGATGTCTAGATTATAATAACCCACAAAACATTGAAACATGCACAAATTTTTATTTAAAACAAATAACAAATTTTATTAACATACTGCAACTCAATACATAATATATACATTCACTTGATGACTCACATGACTTTCCCATGTTCTACAACCACATTATATATATATATATATATTAAATAAATAAATATCCCTAAATCAATAGATAATGTCCAGAGGTTTTAAACTATAAATATTACTTTTAATTATTGGGGAATCAGGATTACCATGGAGCAATATTAATATCAGACAGATAAAAATAATATTTACCTTCACATATATTATATTTTTGTTCTCATTTTTATCCCAGACATAGCGAACATTAAATTTCTCTCCCCAGTATTCAGTGCTTTTAGTTACTGATTTGTTTCCAATGGTAATTCTTCCAATACTAAAATTTATTAATTTTATATAATTATTTTAATCTAGTATTCCTTCACCCTATACTCTACAATAGAGACTTTTATGTATGGTGGGACTAAGTTAATTTTAGTTACTTTCAAATGTCAACGAATTGGTATCTAGCTCAATCATCACCACATGTGCATACACACTATATTCATGTTCCTATAACAATAATAATATTTTAGTAATATTACCTTTCCAGCAAAGTTCTTAGCTAGCTGTGGATATATTTATTAGATAATTTTATATACGCATTGCTTGCACTTACAATATTCATAGATTTTATTTAACCCTTAAATTTAACATTTATTGACTTATTACTCTTGGCTCTTATTGATAAATTAAATTATATCAGCAAAACAATGTTCAAGTACACCAATCACACACACACGATCCACACTCATCTTGACATCAATTTGAGTTTGTGGCCCTGTATCCAACATTTATAAGTAATGTTTAGTAATAGCTATATTTCATACATCCGCAAGAAATATCAACATTAACATGAGGCAGGCAGTGACCCAAATAAAGAGAAAACCTTTTCACTAAGGTTGAATTATGGTAGGATTTTTATTACTAGTCATATAGAGAGACTTGGGTTTACCTATTAACCTCTGGCCATCAATAAAAAAATCATCTTACAGTGTAGAAAATGACTAAGTGGGAAAATTCTTCCACTGTGTTTAAATACTTTATAAATATGAGATTCTTTGTCCATCCACATTATATACCGGTCTGACATCAATTTGTACAAGTAAAACTTTCATACTACATTACTCTTGCAAACAGTACACTAGAACATGAGCCAATAATTTTTTTCCAAACCTTAATTAGCTTGCATCTAGCTTTAATTTTATGGTAATAGTAATAAGAAATGCACATTAAAATTTTAAAACTACTTCTCTGCACTTTTATAGGATGATGATGATGTTTTAGCCCAACAATCACACAACCTTCATAAAACATTACTAGATCTAAACACTTGATAAGAATTCCTGATCTGATCCAAAAACATTTCCCACAACAATATCTCTCACTCCTTTCATAAAAAAAATGTAAAGCATTTAAAACAATGCACATACACAATAACTTGATATTAATTTCATCTACCCCTAAACAACAACAACAACAACAACAATAATAATAATAATAATAATAATAATAATAATAATAATAATAATAATAATAATAATAATAATAATAATAATAATAATAATAATAATAATAATAATAATAATAATAATAATAATAATAATAATAATAATAAAAAGCATTTAACAGACACATACAAAATGACTTAATATTAATTTCATCTACCCCAAAATAATAACAATTATAATTCTAACATGGATATATATGATAATAATAAAAATTCTTCTCTTTTTTTTTTTTAGATTAAATGTTCTACATGAATAACAATAATAAAAATATACTTAAATAATTCTCTGGAAATGTCCTTCAGGTTTCTGGTTTCCCTTCCTTTTTTTCTTTGGTTTGTTTGTGTGTGCACATGGTTTTAGGAGGAAAGAGTCCTTGTGATAGAGTTCGATTCCTATGCCAAAATGTACAAAGTTTTTACACTGCTGAGAAGATTACCTCATTTTGGTTTCTGTGGATTACAGCTGAATAGAATTTGTTTTAATTTTTAATTATATAAGTCCACTTCTTGATGTATTTTTCAATTCACTTAGTATTCAGATTTAATGCTTTATATGAAATTATAGCATTCAGATTTCGTGCTTTATATATGATATCAAAATCAAAATTTAGATTTTTTCTTTTTTTTTAGTTTAAATTTCACCGTTTGCTGATTTCTGATAAATTAGTGTGAGACAATCATGACATTGATTAATTTCAGAAGAACAATGTGCACCTAACTTAAACTTTACTCTAGAGTCTTTTTCTACTTATATTATTAAATTTGGCTAAGTTTGTTGTTCAAGAGACAGACAAAATAATTTAACAAATGATTTATTTCCTTTCTCTCTTTTTTTTTCTTTTAAAAAAAATCTCTTTAAACTTTTACAGCAAGGCTTCTCTATATACCAATGATGAAAGAACTTGCAAGAGAGATAACTAATAAGAGAAACCAGCCAAAAGAAATTGAGATGAAGCTACCCCCTCAACAAAAGAGTGAGCTCTTATAGTGTCTGGCTTCCTTCATCCCCCCTCCCCCAACCATGACCTTCCAATGACTCAATGTATGGTCAGTCTGTTTTTCTGATTTGTCTCATTATTTTAAACTTCTACCCTTTTGAACAACCATATGCCAAATTCATATCTGCATTCCAATAGATAATCACCAATTAATTTTAAACTTAAATTCCTGTATCATTATAGATAATCACTTAAATAACTCTAGTAATTTACTTTGGTAATTCTATGCTCATGGAAATCACTCCAAAGGACAAATGACAGAAAACTCTCTCCTCAGAATAATAATAATAATAAAAATTTATAGCAACTCAACTTCAAACCCAGAATCTTGACTGAAATTTTGGGCTGCTATGAATAAACTATTAAAACGAATTAATTTCTTCTTTGGAGGAGTTCCTCATGAATGACATGGAATAATTATTATTTAATTGTGAGCTTTATAATTAAAATCTACAAATAAACCAAATACACACATGCATGTATTACCTATACAATTTTAATTAAACCAATTGTTTGATATTCTTAATTTTTTTTTTTACCAATTTAATTTTATGAACTATTTAGTTTTAACCTGTCAATGTGAAACTATGACTATCTATTTTCACTCTCTAAAGTAGTTTTATAAATTGCACACACCCCTCCCTTTTTTCGAATCTCCAACTATTAAATGATGTATAAATAATACTTATCTAACAAATTATATTTTTAATATTAAATTATCCCATAAATTAAAATTAAATAAAACAATCATTTGCCTAGAAATCTTTTAATGACAAATGTTTAGATTGCCTACCAAGTAAAACATATGCAATCCCTATGAATATGGGTTCAAACCTAGCATTGGTGAGAAAGCTGTCTTTTGAAAAAAAAATACAACCTATGAGGAAAATTTTTATTAAACATTATCTTACATAGTTAATTCAAACAATGCAGTCTTGGGCAAACCCAAGGGATACAATATATATATATATATATATATATATATATATATACATTATATATATATATATATATATATATATATATATATAATGTTTTCACGGTTGTATGATGTAGAAAAAAATAATAGATGAAAAAACTGAGCGAAATAAACATTTTGATAAGCCTCATATTATGAATGCTGAACAACATCAAGTTGAATCTCATTTCTCATCTTGCAATGATTCACGTTATTGTTAGAGATCGAATGATTTTTTTTTCAGAAGTTAACCTTGATAATGGCAGATGCTAGTCTGTCAAAATATCTGTATGTAATGAAAAATAACACACGGTTCATCCCAAAAACTATTAATTTATCTATATATATTATAACTGGACCACTGTACAACTTCTTTATTATCTCGGTTGTAACAATGTTATCCCCCTACAACAATATTTTCTGCTCATCAGAGGATGTAGCACCATAGAGACTGGAAGCATCTACAAATTTCTGTGGTTTTTCAAAAGGTGCCACTAGAGTTCCATATCACTACAACCTGACTTACCTAAGTATAGTTATGCCAGACATAGCTCAGGGGGTATGAAATTCTTATGAACAAATGCAATGAATAACAAGTGATGCAACATGAAGAACTGGATTGGTTTTATATAACAAATAAATTTATATAACAATAAATTTATTTAACAATATTTATGTCCATAACAATGTTTGGATCATTGGTCCTCCACAGTTATTTTGGTTGTATGAGTATTTAGATAATAATTCAATAAAAGTTTGTTACTAGTTCAGGTTTAACACAGTTCATGTTTGAGATCCCATTTTTCTGTATGTGCATATAGACTCCTAAGTTATATGGATCTTTTATTCATCATTGATGACATATTTATCCGCTGTATCCATTAATCCTTGTGTTATGATTCTCGTATAGAATACTATTCTGATCCAGTACCAGATATATTTTACTTATAGGCATTTACAATTCCTTCAGGCCTAGATGTATGTTATATCTCAGCATTTGTAATTATTCCACATATAAACAGATTTGGTATACCAGCATTTATAATTCATCCAGATATAAGCACATTTTATATGTGAGCATTTGCAATTTATTCAAGTACAGATGTGTTTGGTATATAAACAGCTATAGTTTATTTGGATATAGACAAATTTTATTTATGAGCATTTATAATTTATTTAGTCATAGCTGTATGTATATAGTATCTCAGTATTTTTAATTCTTTCAGATATGAACATATTTGTAAATCAACAATATAAATAGTCCCAAAAAAACCACACCCACAAATGAAAAAAATAAAAAAAAACCCCACCTAATTATTTAATTAAAAACCGCCAAAAAAAATTATTTATTTTTGTTATAATTCATTCAGATATAAAGGTATATTATATCTCATCATTTGTAATTATTCTACATATGAACAGATTTGGTATACCAGCATTTATAATTCATCCAGATATAAGCATATTTTATAAGTGAGCATTTGCAATTTATTCAAATACAGACGTGTTTGGTATATAAGCAGTTATAGTTTATTTGAATATAGACAGATTTATTTATGAGCACATAATTTATTTAGTTATAGCTGTATGTATATCTCAGCATTTTTAATTCTTTCAGATATAAACATATTTGTATATCGACAATATAAATAGGTATAATTTATACAGATATAAATGTATATTATATGCAAGTCTTTAATATTTATGAAGGTGTAGATGTATATGATATATAAACACTTATAATTCATTCGGACGTAGTCATATTTTATTTGTCCCCATTTACAAATTATTTAATTATAAGTATTCATTTTATTTTTATTTTAATTCTGATGTATATGCATATAAAAAATAATCATTTATGATTTACCTTATTAAAAATGCCTTTTGATTATAGATATTTAAGACATTTACATATTTATGATTTATCACCAATAAAACATATTTTCACATAGCTATAATTATTTATGAAAGACGTTTTGTTTCTTTTTTTTATAAACTGATATCAGTATTTAATATTTCATGAATTTCTATTCATCCACTTCAGGTTACTACTGCATTTCAAAAAGGGGTTCTTTTATTTAAGCTGAATGGCATTATTTACTTTCCATGATGTTCACTCAGGCAAGTCTTGGAGATTCATGGCTATGAACAAAGAGAGGAAGCTATTAATGATTAGCCTTCCATCATTATGATTTCCTTATTCATAATTTTTTTTAACATCAGCAGTATGGCTGTAAATATTATATTCCAAGGTAACTAAAATCAGTTATCAGCTAAACAGTTAAGCAACTTGGATAAAACTTTTTAACTTTTTTAACTCTTTCACTTTTCTTACTTTTTTTAACTCCTTTTAAAAAAAATTTCCTCTGAACTTCAAACTCAACTATTTATACCCTGATCTCTGGATTGATTCAGCAGCACTATCTGATTTGTTATACAGCTTTCATTTAAACCTGAGTGCTTTTCTCTTCTTAAGGATTGGACCACTACTTTTAGCAGGACAGATAAGGAATCATGAGGATTAAGCCATGTTTTTCAATTTGATAAGCTTGCCTCAAGAAATTATTACACTTTGTATGACAACATCATTTCAAAAATTAAAAATATAAAATTTTAATAAATGCCAGCTTTAAATAAATACTTAGAGAAATATTTATATCATAATTTAAAATTATAAAATCAATAATGAAAGTTTATCTTTTTTTTTTCAATTATAGAAAATAATGATTTTTTTTTTAACTTTAAACTTTTTGCTTTATTTTTTTTTTAAAAAAAAAATATAAGATCAACTTCTTTCATATACATTTGCCTTTTTTTTAGGTGGTAGGGTAAAATAAATCTTAGAATACATATGTGAAACAGATTTTTTGTTTCAATATATATATATAGTAATTTATGTAATTATACAATTGAATATTTATAAATACAGTAATCAGATATATTTTAAAACTTTTATCCATTGAGGAGTACTTTCGACTATCCTAGTATTGTTTGTCAACTAGCATTTTGAAAGGCTAATCTTCCCACAATTTTGTGATCTTAATGTTTGCTGCCTGCCTGTTAATTAAGTCATGTTTGTATTTGTATATTAGAAAAACTTCTTTTATTTTTCTTTTGTTGTTATTTTTTCAATTTGAAATATTTTAATGTTATTGTAACTGAAGTTAAAACCGAAAATACATGAATAATATATTATGGTCATGAAAAATGGATGCTGAAACATTATTATCTACTTTGCAATTTTGATTTAATTTCTGAACTCTTTTTAACAACAGCAAGTGCTTTTTAGTTCATTTTTTAAATGTACATCTTGATTTACCTATAAATCCAGTCCCACACCTACATAACAATTTATAAATGATATCAATTTTTATTTATAAATGAGGTTTTATCTTTAGAATTATTTATTAATTTGTTTAATGTAGGAGCTGTGTAAAATGCAGTGTCACATATACCTTTATAAATCTTCCTTCTAAAATTTACTTCATCATTCGACACATATGGTATTGATATTCATAGTTTTTTTCTAGCAGGAAGATCAATATTATTATTACAATTTTTATTTTTATATCTCATATTAAAATCCCTAATAGCATTATATATGCATTCTTATGCTTTGAGAAAGAGGACGCTCTGAGGAAGGTACTTGATATTGTACTGAAACGTCAGCATTTAGCTTTTTCACTACACGGAATATCCCGCAAATAGTAATAATAATATGACATATATATATATATGATTATAATTGTAACCAACACTTAATAATTCATTGGAGTATATTTCAATATTTTTGCCTTTATCTGATATTTGCAAAGACTGTTATTCATCAAGCGTTGGTGGCCTGGAAGTTAGCATAACTGCCTACCAAGCAGCTGACCCATGTTAGCTTCCTGGTCAACACATTTGACATATGAAAGACTGTTATTTTTAAATAAAAAAGACTTCAAACATGCTATTTTATGTGACATTGGCACTATTGATTTATATGGAATATAATCTCTTTTTACTATTGATTTAATGGTCATACAGTAATCTAGCATACATTGATTTCTAGTTATTTAAAATATATCTGATTACTGTATTTATAAATATTCAATTTTATAATTCCATATATTGCTTTGAAAAAATACAGATATCAAATTATAATATTATTACATATAGTGATTTCTATAATGAGATAAATAAATATATAGCAACATAAGCCAAATGATTAGATTAGATTAGATTAGATAGATAGATAGATAGATAGATAGATAGATAGATAGATAGATAGATAGATAGATAGATAGATAGATAGATAGATAGATAGATAGATAGATAGATAGATAGATAGATAGATAGATAGATAGATAGATAGATAGATAGATAGATAGATAGATAGATAGATAGATAGATAGATAGATAGATAGATAGATAGATAGATAGATAGATAGATAGATAGATAGATAGATAGATAGATAGATAGATAGATAGATAGATAGATAGATAGATAGATAGATAGATAGATAGATAGATAGATAGATAGATAGATAGATAGATAGATAGATAGATAGATAGATAGATAGATAGATAGATAGATAGATAGATAGATAGAGAGATAGATAGAGAGATAGATAGAGAGATAGATAGATAGATAGAAAGATAGATAGATAGATAGATAGATAGATAGATAGATAGATAGATAGATAGATAGATAGATAGATAGATAGATAGATAGATAGATAGATAGATAGATAGATAGATAGATAGATAGATAGATAGATAGATAGATAGATAGATAGATAGATAGATAGATAGATAGATAGATAGATAGATAGATAGATAGATAGATAGATAGATAGATAGATAGATAGATAGATAGATAGATAGATAGATAGATAGATAGATAGATAGATAGATAGATAGATAGATAGATAGATGTAATATTATTTTACTTGTAATGTTGAATTATTTCCATCTTTTAGTTGACATGTTACATGTTTTTAAAAAAATCCAAATATTATTTAACTGTAAATTCATATGGTATTTCTTCATGTGTTATTTTTTCTTTATTTTTCTCAGATGTTGCTCCTTTATCATTGACAGTTATCTCTAGAATTGAAACAGTGACCGTTATATGTGTGGAACATTGAATTTAATAAATTTAAAATTTCATTCTAACCAATAAGATTATTCTGTCAAAGACATAAACAGTGATAAAAATTTATATATTTATCTATGATGATCATTCTGATTTCAATATTTTTTTTTGTTAAAATAAAGTTTATCAAGTAGTTTTTTAATATTATGAATTATCATATTAAGTTGATTTGCAAATTATTTGCAATTATCATGTGAACTATTTTTAAAAATTACTTTCACTCTGATTTATATCCTCATGCTATCTCTATAGAATATTTATTCATTGAAACATTCAAGGTCGTCTTTCATCACTGATATTTCTCTAATAATTGTTTTATGTTATTTTAAGCATTTTTGATAGCTATAGCTTAGTTTATAGATAAATGTGATTAGACATTCACATAGTACTTCAATGATGTAGTTTTTGTTTTTCAGCATTTCAAATTAACGTTTAGAAAAGTTAGAGTTCCTCATAGTATGCTAGTACTTTGGAAAACTGTCCTGATATTACATTGACTGCAGATTCTTTAACTTTCTCTGACATTCTTAGTTTAAATGATACATTGCAGTACTATCAATATTTTTTTCTTTTTGATGCATTTTTTAATATATTTAAGGCTTTTTTAATTTGTAGTTGATTAATAATTATTTTTTAAAAGAATTTGTTCTATGTTGGACCTCTTTTTTCCAAATCACTGTTCTCTAGAGAAACTTCTTTTTCTCCATTTCATAATGTAACTAACAGAATTGCACAACTCACATAAATATCACCTGAGGGTAATCTGCATGTGCATTTCACATTCTGATATCACAAACCAATATCTTTTTTCAGTCCACTAAGGTCAGGGAGAAATAAATGACTCTTAACTATTCTACTTAAATTATTGATTGCAAATAATGACAAAATGCTAATAAAATAATTTGCCATACAATTTATTTATGTACATACATTAGAAATTAACACACACAATGCCATAACTTTACTTTAATTGATTTATTAATTTTGACAAATATCATTTATGTGAAATAAACATTTATTTATTCTTATTTTATTCTTATGTAATAACTTGAATTATGTACACAGCAGTATAAAGCTTAAATGCTATTAAATAATTAATATTTGATAACATTTAGAATAATATTAACATTAGTTGTTTTTGAACAGATCCCAATCCATTTTTATAGACCCCTAATCACTAGCACTTCTTATTATCATCATTCTAAGATTAGATGGTGCAGCAAAATGAAGATAATACAATATTATAAACTAAGATAAATAATTTATGGACAATTTAACTAATTTTCTGAGGTGATCAACATCAGGCCATGATGTATGCATAACCAGCAGTCACAAATGTATCACAAGACATATATGAAAATAAAGCAGACATTCTATGGTAGAAAATTTTCATCTACCACACTAAACAAGTAATGAAAGTAAGATACCAACAATCTACAAATGTTTTTACAATCATTTATTACTAATATGTTACATAACAATGAATTTCATATATAACTAGCATAACCTGAATTGACTGTTGACAGCCATACATTTTTATCAATTAGATTTTCTCAAAACAAAAGGATTTTTTGCTCAAACTAAAACCTATTCATATAAATACATGCCACCTTAATCTAGCCTATCTATGCAGTATGATTGAAATCTATTTTTAACTTATTAATTTGAAGATTTAACATAATGTTTATATTTAAATAAAGAGGAATAGTTTAAATATACAGATCATTACTAACATGGCCAGAGATTGCTAAATTATACTTTAACTGATTTAGATAAACGTACCCATTCAAGATCATAAACAGATTAAACAAATAATTATTTACTAACATATTTACACTATATAGAAAATACATAATAATTAACTAGAGAATTAACTAGAGATTCATTTAATATTTATATCTATTACTTCAGCATAACAAGTTTGTGCTCAGTCTTTTGGGTATTGGGTTATTTCAGTTGAATTTATTTTTAGAACCATAGTTAGCATAGATGAAGGTTTAAATCAAAATTTCAATTCAATTAGGATGCTTCAGCAGTATTTATTATGGATTTGGTGGCAGATTTCTTCCTGTAGATTTGGACATCAGACTTTATGTATATAAGATTAACACACAGTGGACAATATGTTCGGATTGTTTCTCAATAGTTTCTCCATTTGTTGATGATTTTTACTCCTGGATTCTGCAATGGGTTTCTAGCTTGGGCTTCTCAGTTTGAGAGTGAAGCAGATGATGTCTGCTCTATTTCTGCATGGCTTCAAACTACACGAAGAAATATAATTATGAAGTTCTGTCTGAGAATACCAGAATAATTACAGAATAACAAAATAATTATCCTGAATGTAATTATAAGCACGACTTATAATCTCTAGAATTAGATTATTAATAAATGTTGGATTCTTCATTTATCTCTTGGATCCTTTAATTTATTGGCTATAGATAACTCCAGAAACTCTGCTGAGGTGCAGGCTTATGAAACCAATACCTTATTTGCAGATGTTTTTATTTTTGACCTAGTCTTACAAAATAATAGCCTCTTTTTAACTATATTACATCAAATATTTATCTCTTTAAGAAATTAATTGATTGATCCATTTACAACCATTTTAATTAATTTTTAGGAATGTCCTTTTCACTTTTAATTAAAAACAAAAATACCTTTTGTTTTTAACATACCTTTAGACAAAATGTATATTTTTACAAATTTTAGAAAATTATTTTGTTTTAAATTAATGTAAAATAAAACTTTATAATTACATATATCTTATACATTTATCTATGCATATTATATATATTGTAACCAGTTGGCTTACATAGCATACACTAATATAGTGTATGTGCATATATATATATATATGTGTGTGTGTGTGTGTGTGTGTGTGTGTGTGTGTGTGTGTGTGTAAAATAAAGGAAAAGTAGAAATAAACACAGACAAAAATTATAGTAGATATTTTCTACATTTACTGAAATAGAAATAAATAATAACTCTGATTTAAAATATTGTTTTATAAATTAAACTTTTAAAAGGTCTGAATAAATATAAATATTGTATTATCATTATTCTGATTTTGAAATGTAAAAACACCATGCTTATTTTTGCAATTTTTTAATTAATTAAACAATTTTTTTATCTATTAAAAATCTCCTAAGTAAAACATGTATATAGATTCCAAGGTATTAGAGAGATAAAAATAAAATTCTGTTTTCAATCAAGGTGTTGTTATAACACCTAGAGAGATAAAAATAAAATTCTGTTTTCAATCAAGGTGTTGTTATAACACCTCAGAAGATTTTATAAAAAGAGCTGATAAAAAATATCAGCCAGTCTAGATAACATTTTTTGTAAAAATGGTCAGCTGAAAGTTGTTTACAATACTTTGCTGCAACATGATGAAATGCAGCAGTTGGTTTTAGCTGACTATAGAGTTGGCAGAATAGCTACCATGAATTGATATAGCTGAAGGCAGAACAGTAGATTCAGAAGCTGCTAATATTTCCTTCACAGAAGTTTGAATTCACATGGAGAAAATGACCCACTTCTTTGTGCTGAAATCCATAGCCGTAAATGTGAAGAAGACAGCTGCTTGCCTGGAACAGTTCTACACAGACAGGAGACCAACTATGGACCAACATTGTTCATGGATTACATTTTTCCTGATTATGAGAGTCACTAAAAACCAAACTCACCAAGAAAAATCTTCCAGCTTGCTGAATAATTAATTACACATATGCTGTGTCAGATATATGCAGAGAAACACACTCAAACGTATATATAGCTGGTGAGTTATTTTAAAAGAATTCATTTAAAAAGACATATATAGAAACAATATTAATTTAAAGTTGGTTAAAAATTTATATATTTTAAAAGAATATAAAGTAATTTTGCTTGAATTATAATTGAGACTCAAGAATAATTCATTGATCATTAAAGGTCAAAGAGGCATTTTTGAACAATAATCCTTTGGACATTATTTTGAAAAATTTATATTAAGAAAAAAAGTAAAGAATTGATGATTCAATAATTTAACTTAAAACATTGGTAATTAATCAACAAATACCTGTCAAAAATTGACTATACTTTTTTAAGGAAAAGAAAGAGAACTTTTAAATTGAAACTAATTTTAAATTATATATTTTGTTTATACACATGTATAGGTAGGAAATTTATGTGTTTTCCAAATGAATTAATTACGAAAAAAATATAAGATTATTATAATGAGTTGAAATAGATAAAATTCAGTGTGTGTATACACACGCACACTCATATATGTAAAATTTAAATATTTTTTTTGATTAAATGTCAATTCATTTTTTTTAAATATTAATTGTATATTATAAATTGCACATTTGTGCACACATATATGTAGATCAATGTAACAATTTAAATGTTGAATGGTAATTATTTAAATCTCAATGTGATCATTTGAAATTTTGTATTATAATCAAAATCAGAAAATTCACGCTCATATGTGTGTGTATATATGTCAATTGTATTGGAAATAACAATGCGTGTCAGATAGACACTGTGTGTGTAAAATTCTGATCACTTTCTAAATTAAATGTTAATTCAAACATGTTTATTTTGTATCAAGCCACATGCCTGTGTGCTGAATGGGTTTTAAGTAAACCTAATTTATTAATCATGTAACTCAATGTATACTTTTCAAAATCAGAACCCTTAACCTGTAAGTTCTTAAATATCATTTTTTATTGTTATTAATAAACTTATTTAATTGTTAAAAATGGTTTCCATCATCTCTTGGTCACATATAGTAATAGATCTTGTGTTCTCTGAGCTAGATTGGTGCACAGATAAATGGGGATGTGTACTTAGTGCTTTGGGCATCCAGTGATGATCAATCATCATCCTAGTTGGTGCATAAGATTATACTCTTTAAAGCCCATGCACTATTATCTTTTATTTTACTTTAGTCTTATTAAAAATTTACATTTATAGTTTGCCACTACAAATGGTCTGAGCATTGATGATGATCAGTATGTTTTAATGTCCTAGTATTATTGTTTCAATTTCTGATTATTGTGTATTTTAATGGATGGGGACTTAAATGGTGCATCCAAGTTATGTCTAATTAATTGCCCAAGTTGGCAAAGGCTTAATAGTTAGCCTGGTCTAAAGAATACCCATTTCCAATCCAGCCACAAGATGGTCTGTTGATTTTATTTTGATTTATTATACTAATTTGTATATTCCCATCATTAATGATGATGATGGATGGTTATTTCTCTCTAGTATTCACTTGTACTTATTTTTTTAAAATGATAATGCTGGTGGTCAATTATGCTTGTAGTTGCTCTTCTGAGTTAGCTTCTGATTTCTCAATGTTCACAGAGATTCTCTAATCTCATACTCTTATATCTTTAAATATTTACTTATAGATAACTTTATAAACTATTGATTTTGCATTAATCTGGGAGTGATGATGATTTTCCCACCCCCAGATTCATTTATACTTCTATCCACTTCCTTCTTTTGATACCCCCATCCCATTACAAGGTTCACTCCACTTTCTTTCACCCACCCCATCCCGTTACAATATATATATATATTTCCATTCTTGCTATTAAAAGGTGTGAAGGTTGCCTTGACAGCAGTTAGAAATATTGGTTGCTATAATTACTGTGAATGTTTAGGTGGTTACTGGTTGGAAACTAATATATATATATATATATATAATTCGATATCTGTACTTCTTCAAAGCAATACACCTGGGTCTCATTTTATGTAGTAGATAGGTTCCTCAGAAAACGTGCACAAAAATAGACTTAACTTGCCTTGAAAAATGGGGGATACATACTGTAATTTTACAAAAATTGCATAAAAGCAAAGCAACAACATAAAATTACTTTAAAATTCACATAAAAAAATAAGAAAAGAAAATATGACTAATAAAAAATTTCAAATTTGAAAAAAATTGATACAAGACAAACTTTTTTTACTTTTGTTATTAACTACAGTATTTAATTTTATTCAAAACAATATATATTTATGCGTAATTTACATTTTTTTCATACATGTACGGTATTTTAATTATTATCGCTATTTGAGACATCAGATTCATCATGATATGATGTGATGTGAGGTACTGCAGCTTCTCCTAAACGAAGTTAAAAAGAAATACAACTAAAACATTTTCCAATCACTATTGATCCTTCCCATTTTGCTAAGCAATCTAAAACTGAAATTTTTGTTTCCAAGAAATTCATTTTCTTGGGTGTTTTTTTTTATCTCCGTTAGAGTAAACTAAAAGTTTAAAATAAAAATAAGAACTTAGACTTACGATAATAAAAAGACACTGTCTCACCACTGTTGGGCAAAATTTAATTAAAACTAACAATTAAAAATTAAATTCTTATTTTTGTCTTTAATTTTCAATTTCATTTAAAAATCAAATTTCATCATTTCACACCACCTCATTACATAATTTTTAAATTGTTAATTACAATTAAAAATCAGATTTCAATTGCCAATTTTAATTGTGCCCACCACTGTTACTCACCTTTTAAAAATAAACTTGTGGACACTAAATGATTAATTGATTATGTACTCGTTTTATAAAAAGCAAAAATTGAACGTGATTTAAAATGCAAAAACAACAACATACATCGTATAGGCATCTATAATGTTTGAACAGATTTACATTATAATCTTGTAAAATATATTATTTGCAGACACTAAATGATTAATTAATTACGTACTCTTTTTATAAAAAGCAAAAATAGAATGTGATTTAAAATGCAAAAACAACAACAAACATAGTATTTTTCATCTATAATGTTTGAACAGATTTACATTATAGTCTTGTAAAATTTAATGTGTGTATATAAAATGAGGAAATTCTGATTTTAAGTGAATTATGAACTTCTTTATTACATAAAATCTATTACAGTACTATTATAAAGCGCTGAAAATATTGAAATTTTTAGATGGAAGTCAAACTCTGATAATGCACTATTACTTTAAATATGACATGAGTGCACGAAATTTATAATATTTAAAGTAATAGTGCATTATCAGAGCTCAACTTCTGATCTAATAATTTTTATCACATAAAAGAAAACCACATACAAAGATATTAAGAAGAATCATGAATCGCATAACTTCAAAATCGCATTAAATAAATCCGCATAAAATGAGACCCGGCTGTATACATAATTATATAATTGAATATTTATAAATAGAGTATTCAGATATATTTTTAAAATTTTATCCTCTTAATATCACTTTTGACTATCCTTGTAGTATTTGTCAACTATCGCTTTGCAAGGCTAACCTTCCCACATTTCTATGATCTTAATGCTTGCTACCTGCCTGTTAATTAAGTCATGTTTGTATTTATAAATATTCAATTATATATATATATATAATTATGCCAAATCCAAAACTCAACCAGACTAGAAAATATGATCGAAAACATAACCAATGGTTTCGCTGCTACAAGCAAACTTCTCATGTGTAAAGAACTACAAAACAACACCATATTTATATTAAACATTACTGACAAATCCATTTACTTTCCATCCACCCTTAATATTAAAAGAACTTTTTAATAAGTTAATTGCTTCAGAATAATAAATTTTCAATAATAAACATTTTTTAATTCTTTTTTTTATTTCATTTCTCTCAAAGAAGACAACCCTAACTTCATGAAAATTAATACTGTGGCCTGTATCTTTTTCAAGGATATAAAAATTAGAACTAAAATATTTATTTCTAACCCTACTTTTATGTATTTTTATTCTTTCATTTAAGATCAAACTATTCTGACTTATATAAACCTTCTTACAAAAACAAGGGATAATATACACTACACCAGGAATAGTCTTTTTATCAAAAATTTCCTTTGTATTATTTAATAAATTATTTGAAGTAATACCCCTTTTCCAAACAATTTTCTTATTTCCAAACAAATTTCTATTCTTAAATACAATTTTATAAGAAGTCAATTTAAATGGCAAAGAAATAAAATCATATTTTTCTTATCCTTTACATCATTATAAATATTACTATTAAATAAAATAGTTTTAACAAATTTATCAGAGTAGTCAAAACTCAAATGATCTTTAAAAAATTGACCTTTTTGAAACAAAGTTACTCTATTAGAATTATTTAATTTCTTATTCCTTAAACAATAATTCCTTAAAGAAGCTACTTTGAGATACATACTGATAGATATAAGGTATAATTATAGACCTTAATTCTTTAGTTTTAACAAAATATCTACATACTAAACAATTAGTCTTTACATTTCTAATCCCCAAAAGATCTAAAAATTTTAACTTAACAAAATCTAATCCCTTTCCTTCTACCTTATATCTTATAGAAGGATCAAAACAATTAAACTCATTTATCAATCCCTTCAACTTATCTTTCTCAATTACAAACAAACAATCACTCACATATCTAACAAATAACTTTAAATATAAACAATTCTTTTTAATAATAATTTTCTCTTCCAAATATTTAGTATAAACTGAACAAACTAAAGGAAAAATAATATAACCTATTATCTACTCTTCCTTAATTTAATAAAAAACATTATAAAATTATAAAGATGGTTTTCCTTTAAGATTTATTTTTGATTTTACAGGTAATGTTGTAGATTCTTGAGTAATTTTTCAAGATATTTTTTTTATTTTGGTCATTACACAACTGTATATAACAATATTAATTTATTTGGAAATAAGAAAATTGCTTGGAAAAAGGATATTACTTTGAATAATTTATTAAATAATACAAATACTTATATAATTCTATAACCTTAGTACATGCACTTTGTGTGCTTAATTTTACTATAAGTGAGACCTTTGACCTTATAAAGATAAGAGCAGCCACTCTTATCTTCAAATCATTTTTCTAATTATATAGGTAAATTGAAAACATTTTGATTTGGGAATGTGAAGTTAATAAATTCTTCACCAATTAAGTCCACTATTTCTGTTACACATTAATGTTTACAAAATCTTTAGATTTACAACAAGTCAATATTTAGATCTTAAATTTAGAAATATTTTGAATCAATTTAAAATTGTAAATATTAATTCTTATTAAGCACATTGTCAGCATGTAATACTTATATAAGATCTCTCTTGTAGTAAAATTAAGCACACAAGATGCATGTACTAAGATTATAGCCTTATATAATTATTATGTGCTGACAATGTGCTTAATGAGAATTAATACATAATACAAAGGAAATTTTTGATAGGAAGACTATTCTTGTTGCAGTGTATATTATCCTTTGTTTTTGTAAGAAGCTTTATATAGGCCAGAGTAGTTTGAGCTTAAATGAAAGAATAAAGATGCATAAAAGTTGGGTTAGAAATAAATATCACAATTCTGCTTTGTATATTTATAAAAAAGTTACAGGCCACACTTAATTTTGATGAAACTAAGGTTGTCTTCATTGAGAGAAATGATATAAAAAGAATTAAGAAATCTTTATTATTGAAAATTTATTATTCGGAAGCAATTTATTTAAGTTCTTTAATATTAACTGTTTTACTGAAAAAAATTTTTCCAACTGAATAGTTTTTTTATTGGCCTAGTGAATTAAAGTTTTACAACTTTTGATTGGTCAATTACAAAATCAGCAGTAAAATATATTCATCTTTTAATATCATATTCATTTTAGTATTGTTTGTAAAAAGTATATTAATAATTTGTCAGATTATGAAAGTAAACGAAAGTCTTTTCAAAAATAATTTTTTATTTATAATTATAAAAATATTCGATAGTGGAAGACCTAAAAAGAAAGTTTGAAACAAATTAGAAAGTGCTCCGGACATCATTGATTTCTTTCTCAATTTATGTTCGTGTAAAAGTAAAGAATTTTTTACTAAAATCTTACTATTTTTTAAAATAATTAGATTTTCAGCATATTTTATCAAAATACATTATAATATGTAAACAAAATATTCTAATATATTCATTTTTGTTTGAAAATCAAATAAAGAACTTGGGATGAAAAAAATTGTTGACAGGTGCCCTTCTTTTATTCAGATTGCAAACCAACCAATCAGCATCTAGGAAAGCCTGCCTTCTCCCGTTATTGTAATTTTTTATGTCAATGTTATTGATTTTTTATTTGTAAAATTCTAGAGAGGTCAGTATCTTACTGTACTTTTTAAGCTTTAAAATAAGCATAAAAACACTACAGTAATCTAAAAAATGATATTTTTTGAGCAAATTGAAGCCATGTACATTGATCCACGGTTATTTCTTGGAAAGTATTAACGGTAGATGGGAAGTAAATGGATTTGTGGTTAATGTTTAATATAAATATAATGCTGTTTTGTAGTTTTTTACACTTGTGAAATCTGCTTGTAGCAGTGAAACCATTGTTTGTGTTTTATTGATTTTATTTTCTTGGATAGTCTGTTTGAGTTTTGGATTTGGAGTAATTTTAATTATTTGTTGACTAATTTAGCTTTATTCATGTAATGTTTATATATATTGTAACATTTTTCGTTTTGCTAGGCCACTATATGCCTCAAATTTATATTTGAGCGTGAGTTGATCAAGCTGTATCAAAAGAAAAAAGAAAGTTGTATTTCTTTTCCCAAAAAACACAGCTATATTTCCTGATCAAACTTTGCCTATTGATGGTTGAGAATTATGCTGTTGATGAGATCAGCTTTTAATTTATTTGATAGGCGCCAGGTCTTTTTATTCTAAAAGGACCGCTGATATCTGTCGCCAGCATGTCTCGCAAATAAAAAAAAAATAAAATATTTTTAAAATTATTGGTCTTAGATTTTAAGAATCGGTAATTTTACGGTAAACTAGAATTATCTTTTTTTGAGATTATTATTGCTGGGCTTATTCAAACATATTGGCAAGGTAAATTACTTTTAAATCTTATTAAACTAATAATAACTTTAATACTAAAAAGAATAATAACCATTATTAATAACGCACAATGAAAAAGGTTGATAAAAGTATAATCTCTTTTATTCTAACAAACTAAAATATTTATAAGTTAAATTACGAATTAACTAAACTGGAAAGTACACACATGCTAATCCAGATAATGAATCGATTAACAAAACAGTTAGATTAAATAATGAGCGCAATTTAATAATGTTCCAAGATCTTGTATAAAATTCTTTATAAGAAAGTCCCTTGAATGTGAAAGTAAAGTCTATATCAGGATGGTAGTCTAAGCTTAAATAAATAATTGTTTGCAAACTTTTAAGTCACTATCCGGAAAATTTACTCTTAACTTACCGGTAAGTTCATGTAGGTTTATGGGATCCCAGATCATGAGAATTTCCATTGGTCTCTCCTGCCGGCGTCATCCATTATTGTTCCGTTCTATAGCTGGAGAAAAGGCACAGTTGTAGTGACCCTTTTATTGCAAAAAGTGGTCTTCACAAGTCCCGTTTTCATGCTTGCGTAACAGCTTGGTACAGCAAGGGGCATACCTGTGTAGAAGTATATTTCTTGCCACAGGTTATGCTCGTGGAAACCTCCAACTTTCAGAGATGTAACTAGAAGTTAAAGAGAAGACCCAGATTGAAGTTGTCATCTCCTTTTTATATTGCGCTCCATTTTTGGAACTTCTGCGCACTCTTTTGTCTTTTTATCAGCGTATAAGATAATAATCTTATACACTCTCTCTTAAATTTAAGTTACAAAGTTCTCTTTTTTTTAGCATTATTCTTCCATCTTTAATTAGCTAAAATATTTTTCTTTTAGCTTATACTTTTGGAATTCTTTTAATTTATCTGGATTAGTAATCTGTATGTCATTTATTCTTTCCAATTAGATAAAAAAAAATAAGAATGACAATTTTAACCTTCATTGCACGTTTTAACAAAAATTATACTAATCAAAAAAAAATCTAAATTTACTTTTTTAGCTTTTACCAAATGCCAATATATTTGTAACGTATATAAATAAACGTTACAATATATATATATATATATATATATATATATAGTGAAACACATTTCACATATATAATTTGAAGTTTTCCCTCCCCCCTAATTTAAAACTGTCGAGATAAAATAAAAAAGCTGATGCAGTTTTCAAAAATAAAGGTTAAAACAAAGAAATAAAAAGATGACAGCAATTTAAAAATTAATATTGTAAAATATTAAAAGTACTGTTAAAATGTAGTATTCTACAAAAGTTTCATGTTTACAGATTATCAAAAAAAGGCTGTAATTAACAATTAATAAAAAAAGATTATTGTGGGCATAAAAGATGAAGAGATGCTTTTCAAAAACATCAGATAAGGGTTAGTAAAATTTGTTCCTGCCAAAAGTAGATTGGCCAATGAGAAAAGAAAATAACATATGAGCCTTAGAGAAGGTCATGATTCCCAATTGGTTCTAGATTGATCCAAAGACTGACAGATAAAAAAAAGCCTAAAGAGATAAATAGGGGATTAGAGATTGCTTAAAAAAATTTTTAACAGACATATTGTTAAAAAGCATCAAGACTGTTACTAGTGGACTAATGAAATCCAGATTATATGAATATCGTCCCAACAAAGTTTGGAGCACCATGAGTAATAAAAGAGGAAATCTGTAACTGATAAAAAAGAATGAAGAAACAAGTGATTAAAGTATTATATCTTCAAATGTTTGAATAATAAGGAAACATCTTTTTTCTCTCTCCTCTGTCAACAGTTCAAAAATGGAAGTCAAATAAAAACAAAGCCTGTAAACTGACCATCGACTCATTAAACTCTCAGAACACTCATTATTAATTGGAAAATTTATGGAAAACTGCTAACAGATGAAGGTTCAGGTGAGGCAATTTATACACCTTTATAATACTTAAAGATATTTTATAAATTGTATTTATTAAATTAAATTATAAAATAATGAAATGTTATTTTTTAAATTGATTGATTGTAAGTAATACAAAAAGGAAATATATTTAAAAATGAATGCACTAGAGTAATAGGTGAATTAAAAATATTTTGTAAGATGCATTTATTAAAATAATTTACGATTTACTGAAATGTCATTTTCTGGATTGATTGATTATAAAATGATTCAAAATGAAAACATGTTTATTCTGAATGACATTTATTATTTTACAAAATGATTTGATAGAATGAATTACATCTGGATCCACACATACATAAATTAAGGAAATGTTTATATATGTAAATAAGAAATAATAGATTAAAAGTGATATATTATATATATGAATAATGATGAATATATACCTACATACCTGAATAAACTGTAGATGTAAATTAAGAAATAATAATAAAATACCTTCAAATAATGAATAAGTGGTTCAAACCCACACCTATATAATATATTAAATAATAATAAAATGCATCCAAATAATGACTTCAAACTGCATTGATATGATGAATAAGTGGTTCAAACCCACACCTATATAATATATTAAGTAATAATAAATCTCTTCCAAATAATGACTTCAAACCGCATTAATATGATAAATAAATGGTTCAAACCCACACCTGTGTAATATATTAAGTAATAATAAATCTCTTCCAAATAATGACTTTAAACTGCATTGATGTGATGAGTAAGTGGTTCAAACCCACACCTATAGAATATGTTAAGTAATAATAAATTTCTTTTAAATAATGACATCAAAACCGTACCTATAAGATAGATAAGTGGTTCAAAACCACACTTGTATGATATGTTAAATAAAACAAATACTTCAAGATACCTGAATTAAAATAAATACTTCAAGAAACCTGGATTAAAATAAATACTTCAAGATACCTGGATTAAAATAAATACTTCAAGATACCTGGTTAAATTAATTCCTCTTATACACATGGATATGTATCTATGAAGATGAGGGAGTTTCAAACCAAGAAGGACAATTCCCACTCAGGAATGATGAGACAACATCCATACTATGCACACAGATATGAAGATAGCCAGTATAGAAACTGTCAGAAAACTTTTTTCTCATCTTCTTTAAGAACTTTATACATAATATTATTATTATTATTAAATAATATTATTGTTTCAAAATAAATAATATCTTTTGCCAATTTCATTTGCATCATTCATCCATTTATGCACTGATTCACAAGAATCTCATGGCACCTTAGCTATGTCCAGAATAAGTTGACATGGGTAAGTAAGGTTGTAGTGAGATGGAACTCTAGTGGCACCATTTGGGAAACCAAACACAGAAATTTTTAAATGTTTCCAGTCTCTATGGTGCTACATTCTCTGATGAGCAAAAAATATTGTTGTAGATGAGGTGACATAAGCATTGGTGGATGCTAAGTGATACTTCCTTCCTGCAACATTCTCATCATGAAATAAAACCAACAAAGAGTATGGTTGGTTGGTACATCCAGTTAAAATAATAATAAAATCATGTTGAGCTATATAGCTTGCATTTACCAATAATGTCCAGTCCATACATTCTTGTTGTTGCACCTGTTATTATTATGTGATTATTCATATAATATACAAATATGGATGGGCTGCTCACCAACATGCATTATCCAGCATGGTGAGTTTATTGCTATTTTACCTCTGAATTTAATATCAAGAAACATCATGGTCTTTCTTCTCAATTGTTCTGATAAGGCAAAATGAATGTATGTGTAAATGATAAATATTTTTCCAATAGAGATATACAACTATGACAGACAAAAATAAATCATGGCTCTTTTTTTTAGGATTTTGGAAAGTTACTAACCAAGGCAGCAGTTGGTGGACAAAGACAGAGGTGCTAAGAATCCTCTGATTGTGGATCCAGGCTGCCATTTGATGATGTCTTCAAGTGAAAGAAAATTGCAAGAATTAGAAGAATTGTCTTATATTAAATGATACATTATTGTACTTTGTGAAGTTAGAAGAAAAGATGAAGACACAATTGATTTAAAAAGTGGACATGTACTCTACTATAAAAGCACAAATATTCAAAATACAAGTGAAGTAGGACTCATTATAAATAAAAAGTGGAGCAACAACATTGTGAAGATTGATGTTGTATTGGGCAGAGTGGCAAGATTAGTTATACAATTTAATAGCAGATACAAATGCAAATAATTCAGGTTTATGCCCCAACAAGTTCTCATAGTGACGAAGAAGTAGAAGATATTTATATGAATGTACAAAAGGCTTTTGCTCAAAGTAAACAACATTTTAAAATTGTTATGGGAGACATTAATGCTAGAATTGGTAAACAAATGAAAGATGAAAGTGCTGTAGGTAATTTTGGTTGTGTTAATAGAAATGAGAGTGTACATAGACTTGTGGAATTTGCATAAAAAGAAAAACTTTATACTATGATTATTTTTTTTGAGAAAAATGTTAAAAGGGAATGGACATGTAAGCATCCAAATGAAGCTACAGCAGAATTGGATACATATTTTAAGATTGTAATGTTTTTAATAAATTCAATGCAGGAAGTGATCATCAATTAGTAAGATGTAAGATATGTGTTAATGAAAAACTAGAGAGACAAAAATTATTAAGAAAAAAAATATTTACAGTTTATATCCCTAATCTTCTGAAACATTCCAATGAATTTAAATTAGAATTTGCAAATCGGTTTTAAGTATTAGTAGATTTTGAATATGATTCAAATTTAAATGAAATTAATAAGAAAATAACTGATATTCTTTAAAAATTGCAGCAAAGATAGCTGTTAGAAAAAAGTAGCAATTGACCAGTAAAATGTCTTCTGAGACTAAATAATTTATGAAGAAAGGAAGGAATTTGAAGATATATAAAATGATTCATTAAAGAGGACTGAATATCTCGAATTTTTGTAAAATAGTACGAAAAATAGTTGATAATGATATAAGAAAGTATAATTATGAATGAGCAAGGAAAGCTGTAGAAGGGAATAAAAGGCTCAAGAATATAAAACTACATTTTGGTATTTGTAGGAAATTTATATCTGCTCTAAGAAACAAAGATGGAACTATTACCAAAAAGAGAGATGGCATCATGAATTGGGTAGAAGAATTCTATCAAGAATTAAATAGTAATAAAAAACAAGTATCTCCTACAACTTTTGTATCTTTTCAATTGTCCAGAATTTTAAATTACGAAGTGAGATGTGCAATTAAATTTATGAAGAAAGGAAAATCCCCAAGTAATAATTGAATTAAAGAAGCAGGTGAAGAAATAGAAAAAGTTTATGCAAAGTAATATATCAAATGTCTAAATGATAAAGATGTACAAGATGATTGGAAGAATGCAGTATTAATATTAATATTTTAAAAAGTTGATAAGGAAGATATTAGAAATTACACACCTATCAGCCTTTTATCAGTTTTATACAAAATTTTTATCAAGATAATTACAACTCATTCACAGAGAACATTGGATTTCAACCAACCAATAGACCAAACTGGATTTAAATGTGGTTTTAATACATCAGATTATATCCATGTATTTCGAGAAGTTATAGAAAGGACCAATAAATATGTGTTGCCATTATGCTTTGGATTTGTAGGTTATGAAAAAGCATTTGATTGTATAAGCATTTCTTCAGTGAATAAAGCATTGAATATTAATAAAAATGCAACAGTAACAATTATATTACATAATGATACTAGGAAGCTTAACATTGAGAAAGGTGTAAGACAGAATGGCTCCATACCCCCCAAAACCTTTTACAGCAGTGCTGAAAGAAATATTTTGTGAATTAAAATGGGAAGCTAAAGATGTAAACGTTAATGGAGATTATTTAATATCATTTAAACTTTGCAGATGATGTAATTGTTTTTTCAAATAGTGCTTCAGGTTTCAGGAAATGTTGCAAGAGTTATCAGATGAAAAAAAAGGAGGACTAAAGGTGAATGTTAAAGGAATGTTCAATGAATTTTCCACAAAGATGAAAATAAAGATCGATTATAATGTGTTAGAAAATGTTAATAACTACAAATACCTTGGTCAGATTATTATTGCTGATGAAAACATAATGGATCAAATTATTCATAGAATTAAACTTGTTTGAAGTGTTTTTGGTAGAAATAACTTAAATCTTAAAGGAAATATGCCTATAGGTTTAAAAAATGTTTTCAATAAAGGTTTTTTACCAGTTTTTTTTATGGATCTGATATTTGGATACTTAATAGATGAGCAATGCAAAGACTTCATACCACTTAAAGAAGTATGGACAAATCTATGTTAGGAATAACCAGAAGAGATTGAAAATGCAATAGATGGTAAAAAGAACAAATGGGCATTACTGACATCATTGAAAGAATTAAAAGACTGAAGTGTAGTTGGGTTGACATATACTGCTAGAAGAGATGATTATAAATGGACAATTAAAATCTTAAACTGGATTCCAAGGGATTGTAAAAGACTGAGAAAGAGACCACCTGTTAGATGGATGGATAAAATAAAAAAGTGCACAGGGGTGATGTGGAGAAGAAAGGTTAGAGATGAGAGAAGATGGATTAAACTTGAAGATATCTTCCATCTGCAGTCAATTGATAACTGGTGACAATGATGATGTCAGTCTAGATGGATATATACCAAAAGATAACTCGTTGTTATCAAAAATAAAATAAAAAATATCAGAGAAAAAAATATAGATTTGTATCCATGAACATATATATGTTCAATTGAGAAATTACAAGCCTGGTCGGCAAAATAAAAAAAAATTAAAAAAAAAATTGTAAACAGTTGTTAGTATGATAATAGTAAATAAGTCATAAATATTCTAATGCGTGATCCATAATGTTTGAGACCACTTAAAAAAAGATAAATCCATAGAACTTTCATAATAAATTCAAATATTTTTTGATTAATATATTTAAAGAATTAATTAGTTGATTAGTAGGACATCATAAATTTAGAATTGATAAATAAAAAGATAATCAGTTCAAGTCTAATGCTAATAGTTACCTTCCAGAAAATCAAGATCTACGCCTAACATTTTTATTATTAACTCTGGTGATCCTACTAATTGTTGGCTCTATTTAAAAAACAATAAATACAGAAGTGTTTTTAATAAAAACATTAGACATTACTCTTTATAAAGTAAAACAGTCCAACATTAAATTACTAAAAAGCATATTTATCTTTTTTATCTTGATAATTATAGATAGATAGATAGATAGGGGGGGGGGGGGGAGGGGGGGGGGGGAGGGGGGGGGGGGGGGGGGGAGAGAGGGGGGAGGGGGGGGGGGGGGAGGGAGGGAGAGAGAGGAGAGAGAGAGAGAGAGAGGGAGGAGGGAGGAGAGAGGGGAGGGGGGGGGGGAGGGGGGGGGAGGAGAGAGGAGGAAGGAGGGAGGAAGGAGAGGAGAGAGAGAAGGGAGGAGAGAAGGATCGATCGCCGCCGGCGCGAGAGAGAGAGATAGATAGAGAGAGAGAGAGAGAAGAAAGAGAGAGAGAGAGAGAGATAGATAGATAGATAGATAGATAGATAGATAGAAAGATAGATAGATAGATAGATAGATAGATAGATAGATAATTAGATAGATATTTAGACAGTATATAAATAGATAAATAAAAAGACTGGTAAGTAAATAAATTGATAGATAGGTATATATGTAGATAATTAGGTAAGTAGGTAGGTAGAGATATAAACTAGAGGCATATTTTTATTTAAAAATCTGTGATTTATACTCCATTAAAGAATATTTTATAGCATAATAGAAATATATTTTAATATTCACTAAATATATTTTTTCTCTTCGTTTATTTGTTTGTTTTGTTCCTCCTTTCTCTTTCTCTTTTCATTATTTTTGATGAGGAAGAATTTTTATAGGTCGTTGCAAGATTTTTTGCTGATAGTGTAAAGCTTCTGGATAGTACTTGGGAAGAATTCAAAAATGGTTTTGGTGATTTGAAAGGAAGTTTTAGAATCGGTAATGCATGGCAAATCTCATTACATAGTAAAATTTGTACTCAATTTCATTTTCTTTCATTTAACAATCTTTCATAAGAATTTTTTTTTAAATTTTTTATTATTATTTTTTTGTTAATTTTACTTCTTTTACTTGCTTTATTTATGATTGAGTTTTTAATATTTCTTTTTAACATACTGGGCAGCAACAATGTAGAATGATATTAGCGCAGATAATTAAGAGTCTAGCAAAACATCATTCGCTGAACTATGCGATAAATTTTATAAATAGGCAAGTTTTCAGTCATATAACAAATGCCAAAATTAATATGTACTACACAACCATTGACATAAATATTTTTGAAAGATACATAAGAAATATTATTCAAAACAATTGAACACTCATATATAAATTTATTAAATAACTTCGAACCTTCTACTAGTTTCCTTAAAAAAATTTCGTAAAGGTAATTGAAATTTATTAAAAAGACGAGTATTTAGAACATAAACTCTAGAATTTAGAAAAAGTTTAGCACAAAAAATATCAAAAATAACTCTATATTGGTATAAATCATTTACATCAAATAAACCAAACTCAATATAAATATCTTGAACAGAAGAGGACGAAATCTGCCAAAGATAATGCACAAAGTATAATTTTGTAAAACACACAAAGAAGATAAAATATATGGAGCATTACCCCAAAAAATGATATTATAGGATAAAATACTCAGATAACAGGCAATGTAAATAAAAATGAGAACTGACTAGGAAGAAATTTAACTAAATAATAAAACATATAATTTAAATTATATAACCATTGACAAAGATAGATAATATGATTTGTCCAGGATAATCTGAAATCAATATATATTCCCAAATAACAATAATTATCTACCAAAGGAATATTCTTACAAGTAGATATTAAAATGCAAAAAATATTTAACAGCAAATTTTAATCTTAAGAGAAAAAAAATATGCATATAAGAAAAAGGAATACCTTTTGTTTTATCTAAATTGACCAACAATGAATTATATACCAGCCATTTATCAACTAAGTCCAAATCCTTAGTCACTAATTTTTCAAGATGACTATAAAAAACAGCATTATAGGATAAAGCAATATCATCAGCAAAACCAAAAATCTTAGTATGTAATTTCAGTGAATATAAATCATTAATATAAATTAAAAACAATAGAGGGCCAAGTACTGAACCCCATGGAACTACACACTTAATCAAGACCACATCACTGACAATACTATAAATATTAGCAAACTGCTTTTAATCTTTTAAATAACTTTCCAACCAACTACCAATAAAACCACAAAAACCATACAAGTAACAAGACTTAATCAAAATATTATGATTAACAGAATCAAATGCTTTAGATAAATCAAGATAAATAGCCAATGTTTTAAGACCATGATCTAATGAAGATATTATATAATGAACAAGGCGTTTTAAACCATCTAATGTACTTCTACAGAAAAAAAATTATATTGAGAGTCAGATAAAATTTTATTTTTAAACAGAAATGACATCATTTGATCCTTAACAATCATTTCAAATAATTTTGAAAAAAGAAACAGAAATAATGGCAATAGGTCTATAATTAACCAGAGTAGAATCATACTTTTTATAAACAGGAGTAATAACATTAACTTTGAAACATTCTGGAAATAATCTAGAAAAAGATAAATTAAATAAATTAACCAAAACAGATAAAAATGCTATCATATTTTCTTTAAGCATCTTAGGTGTTAAACATAAAAATGCTATCATATTTTCTTTAAGCATCTTAGGTGTTAAACCATCTAATCCAAGAGAACTGACATTTTTTAAACTATCAATTGCTACAGACAACTGAGATTCAGAAACATCAGAATATAAAAAAGAATTCAAACATAAATAAAAAGATACAATCTGTTTAGGCACATCGTGCATTGATAAATTTGCAAAATACTCATTAAACGGATCAGTTAAATATTTTTCATTTTATTCCGTAATTCAATTCAATTTTCATTATATTTAATACATTTAATAATAATAATAATAATAATAATAATAATAATAATAATAATAATAATAATAATAATAATAATAATAATAATAATAATAATAATAATAATAATAATAATAATAATAATTATGATGATGATAATGAAAAACTATTCAGGAAAATATAAAATTTTAATAAAAATAATATCTGAACATTGCTTTCCACTAGGTCCTTCATAATCATAAATCTACAATAAAATATGTAAATAATATATATTTTAAATATACCATTTATATGATATTACAATGCACAAGTCCTTTTTTTCTATATGTCATATCATCGGCTGGGAGGCGAAACCGCAACAACCGTCTGCAAGCAACTGCTTGTCTGCAAAGCAACTGCGCTGAACTCTCGGCTATCAACCTTTTTGTTTATTGCGTTAATATTATTTGCTATAAACAATGCCGCTTTATAGTTTTTTTATCCTTATAATCAGTACAAACAACATTAATATTAATAGAATCAAAATTATGTCGAAACTTAATTTTTTATTCCAAAAATATAGATTTAACATTAGAGTCTGTTTTAACATGTTTATAATAATTGTTTCTGTTGTTGTTATTATTATTACTACTATTATTAGTGATGTGCTTTTAATTTATAATGCAGGAAATGATCTGTTACATCATATTACCACAAATGCTCATTACGAAATTACCGTACAATATGAACTGTCATCTGGGGAAAAAAAACTTGCTCGTTCTTCTCTGGTTAAAGTTGACGATGAAAGATCTAAATATAAGCTTCATCTAGGAACATATGGCGGTGACATAGGTAATATATTTCTTTTTTATTTTAAAATTGAATATGTAATAATTCAAATTGTCTCAGGTACCATTTATGTTCATAACACTAGGATATATTCTTAAACAGGAATATTTTACTTGACTAAACATTAAGTATATTAGACAACAAACTTATAAATATATTATGCATAAGAAATAGATAATAATGGTGTTATAAAAACAAATAGTGATGATTAATTATTTTATCATTAATAGGTACTGCAATATACTTTTTATCCAAAAGTTTGTATTCTATATACAAAGTATATAAAAACATGAAAGATATATACAAAGTATATATAAAATATAGGAATCATTACATATTTAAAATATAAGTAATTTAATAAATATAATAAGCGATTAATGAAATTAAATAACTAAATTAACTATTGTTAGAACAAACCTTTACACACAAAAAAATACTTGCTACTTTTGACAGTCTAAAACTGATATTATGACTAAATTTTTGATCTTTTTTTTTTAAGTGAAAAAAACTACGCTGGGAAACAGTTTTAAATGTTTTCACTGGCTGTAATCATCTAACATTGAGTTTAAGATCAAACCATATTATTTATCAGAATATAAAAAAAAGTTGAGTTCAATAGATATTTTGTTTCTAAAGTCAATTCTAAATAATTATATTTGACTTTTGAACACATTAAAAAGTCTATATAATAATCAAGGCAAAACTCTTCTCATTGATGAAGACCACAAGCCAGAAACTAGTCTTGGGATATTGGATGAGTAGGCATTAGATAGGGATTTTATGCACAAGCCTTCTGGCATCCATTGATTACTCTGGTTGGCTGGGTGGCACTATTGTATAGAGAGTTTTGTCTTGTTTATAAACAATTATGTGCTAGTATAAGAGATGGTGATCATGTGATGCTTAATGGTTTATATCATAACCAGTACAATATCTGGTAAAATAGAAAATACACACTGAAAAGGTAGTTTTTTAATAATATTTAACTGCCTAGCATGCTTTCAATATATTTTTACTATATCATAATCATGGATGCTCATCCATAAATATGATATAGTAAAAATATATTAAAAGTATGCTAAGCAGCTAAATATTATTTAAAAACTACCTTTTCTGTGGGTATTTTCATTTTATCAGATATTACTTTGGCTCAGGAAAAAGAAAATTGGTAACAATTGAATTACAAAACATAATCAATATAGTAAATATGTTTCATTATCATTGCTGAAAGTGTATTTTATTTTCAGAAAATAAAAGAAACCTTTTTTTATTTGACATTTGTTTTTAAAATATAAATGAATAAATATTAATACTTTATAAATGGATAAAATTTTGCTTTAATAGTTCAAATTTTTTAATATTTTTTCCAGTATTTCAATATGTTTCCATAGTCTGTCATAGATTTTACTGATTACATGTTATCAAACAATTTGCAAATGCTCTCTGGATAATTTGAATTATCCAAAAATGCAAATAAAACATTTGCATTTGTATTCAAAATAAATATTTTCATGAACTTCAATAAACTCACAAATAATAAAGTTTTTTGTTATTCTGACTATGTTCTCTAAATAATATCATAAAAATTAGTGATATTATAAAACCCATAGATACATATCAAGGCAGATCTTCTATATTGCCAAATTTTCACTTATTCTAACACCTATGGAGGTTTTTTGGAAATTAAATCTTTAGAAAAAATATATATATTATAAAAACAGCATTTTAAAAATAAAGTTTGTAAATAATCTTACTAACTAGCAAAGAATTTTAGAAATAAATTACTTTACATGAAATCTATATACCCTTATAATAATTTTTTTTATTAACACTTGATTTTTTTAAATATAGGCTCCCTTTTTCATCTAAAATAATAATGAACATTCGATAATAATATCAAGCTATTGTTAGAGAGATATGTTTTGAATTTAGCTGCTGTCATCAATGTTCCATAAAAGTATACAATTGTAAATTAAAATATTTTATGGGACATTTGGTGGCAAAAACTATATCTAAAGCATATCTTGTGACTAAAATAATTTGATATTCTTTTATTGACTATTAACAGATGATTAGAAGAATTTATTAAAAGAGCCTACATATGATCAGACAATAAAAGTAAAGTTGACTAAATGAACTTGAATTTTATCTTGTAGCAGGAAAAATAATAGCATCATATAACAAAACTCTTCTATTTATCTTTTCAGATCACATTAGATACAAATATTATTACACAAAAAAATAACATTTTAGAAAATCATCCATTTGAATTTAAAAATAGCACAATCACATAATACTACTATAGGGTCGTAAAAATTTCCTCATTTATAAATAATTGTAAAGTTTTAATGTAACTAATAATGTGAGTATATATACTGCAGCATTCATGGTTGGATTTAGACCTTTTAATTAAACCATGAAAATAAAATAATTCCACTCATTTACAAGTCTGGACATTTCAAGAACATAATTATATTTCCTGATTAATGGACCTAGTATTATTTACAATTTTGAATTGCTGGCAAAATCGGTTTTTAATTTATTTGAGGGCACCAGAGTGAGAGACTCACTGATTCTGTGGGAAGCACATCATAACTTAAGAAGCAAATAATTACAAAGATCCAGAATTACATTTTTAGTCATTTTAAATTTTTATATAAATTTTCCCATGCTTTAACAAGCATATTGGTGAGGGTAATTTATACCTTTAAAACTGAATAATAAAATTAACAACTAAAATTAAGAACACATAAAAAAGGATTATATTAATTCTAAATATTTTATTAAGACCAATTAAAATATTTAAACGATAAATTATTACTAAAATTGGAAAGAACATATTCTTCCACATAATAATATTGATCAAATAATTAAAAGTTTTTGTTACAAATATTCTAGATAGTTCCTTGAATAATAAAATAGTGAAGTCTATATTGGTATTAGAAGCTTCATATTTAAAGTTAGTTTGCAAACATTTAATTAGTCATAATCATTATATGAATGATATCTTACAGGTAAGTATAGATCAGGGTAGCAAACAAATATTTTTGAAATGAATGAGCTTGAGGCTATTGATTTTAAACTGTTTCCTAGTCCATTCTAAGACTAGACTTGAAAGCTCCATGGAGTGACCTCTATCATGAAGGAAGGTGTCCACAAATGGTCTGGTTTTATTCCCAAATGATAATTTACTTCAGCATATGACTAATAGTCTTATATATGAGTATTCCATCATAGAGAAAATGCCCTATTCCAGCCTGAAAACTGCAAGCTAAGAAAATACACAAGATGCTGTTTGAAGTTTTTGAGCCTTTTCATAGCCTTGGATCAGTTTTTAGATTTCTGAGCATATATTTTCTTTTGTTTTTTTTATCAGAATTCAAGCTTATTTTTGATGTACAAAGTTTATTTTTTATAAAATATTTCCACCATCTTTAATTAACATAATGTCTGTCTTTTATTTAACTGGATTAATAATCTGCATGTATTTTTTTATTCCTTCCAATTTTAACTTTTATTTTTAATTAAATGGATAATTCAAAACAAAAATAACTTTCATTGTATGACATCTAAAAATAAATCATACTAACTAAAAAAAACTAAATTTCATCTTTTCAATGATCTTTAAATTTTGCTTTTTTTTTTTAATATTACAAATTTCAACATAGCTGGACCATATATTGGTACCACTGTAGTCAGGAAATGAGAATAAGGATATGGCTTTAATTTATTTTATTCTCAATAAGTTCTAAATTTGCATTCTATGTTTTTAATGTATTAGCATTACTGATATATTTCTGTATACTATTCACAAGTGATATGTGGCTTTAAAATCCACATTTAAGGTCCAAGGTGACAGAAATGAGAAATATTTCTACATTCACTTATATCCCTCCTGTACATGCATAAGACTAATGATAAAAAGTCCAAGTCTAACCACATTGGAGTGTTGCTCATCCTTTTGAGACTATAGGCTCATGGCACTTGATCTGCCCTCCCATTTTCAAGATCTTGCTCTTACAAGACTAATGGGCATTTAAGGATCATATTATATTACATAGTTGTGTATAAGAACTCAAGGCTATGATTTTTTCCTCTTCAGTATCCACCCACCTGACAATAACTTGCAATTTAAAGTTTACATCAGCTGCAATTATGTTCTTATAGACATATTTTTTATAGTTGTATAGTCAGGTTTAAAAGTTGTAGTCTAATTTATTATTTAAATCTTGCACTATTTTTTTTTTTTTTTTGACAAAAAAAAAACTTTTAAATTTTAAGCAATAATTTTTTTAACATGTCAAACTCATTTATTCTCTGGCTGCAAGTTCCACATTTTAGATGCCATTGTAAATGTTTATACAATTATAATGTATCTCAGGTCATAACTTTTTTTTATCCTGGACTACTCATATGCAAGTTATATGCTAAACTAAGTCATTATGTGGGAGTGAAATAAAAAGCTTTCACGTCTAGCCTTAGGATGGATCATGAACATACAAGATGTCAACAGTGTTAAAACCAAAGGTCGTGAGTTCTTACAACCAAAAAATAAACACATACTAAAAAACTTACTGGTAAGCTAAAATATTTTTATTCATACCCAACTGGGTCTACTTACTATTTACAAACTACATTTAACTATAAACTTTAACTGTTGATTCCAATTATCTCTGAAAAGACATTTTATCCATGGATTGCTTTTTTCTTTCAAGAAATTTTAAAAAATCAAACTGTTTTTATTATTTAACATTTTTATCTGGATGAGTGTTTGTATGTGCTTTCCAATTCATTACTAATTTACAATTTATCATTTAAATATTTTTAATTTGACTTTAATAAAATATTTAACATTAATATCAACTTTTCATTACGCATTGTAATTTTAGGTTATTTAGATTTTATTATACAAAAAATAATTGCATGATAAAAATGTAAATTATTTTTTTCCAATATGCCTGTTTAATAATTAAGCTTGGGAAAATTCATATAATATTAATTGATAAGAAAACAACATTCCTAATCTTTTTAGTTATTAGTTAAAAATTAACAGTGTGATGCAATGGATCAATAAATTCTTGTATAGAATTCTGGTGCTCTTTTAAATAAATGTAAAACTGATTCAGCTGGTAGTATATTTCATGATAAAATATTAGGTCAAGTTAATTAGGAGATACAGTTATGTTTTTAGAAATATGAACAAAATATTTTTCTTTTAAGTAGCTTGATTAACATGCATTTTATAGTGTGTAAAATAAAGGCCTAAATCCAAATGCAAATATTAAAATATACTGTGAACAGTATAGTATTAATAATATTTTTTGTGTTTTCTATAGAAATGTTATAAATTTCTATAGAGGATGTAAATAAACTTTATGTTAATACACCACATATTTAATTGTCAAAAAATAGAAAAAAATTTCCTACAATAGTATCACCTAGGGAAAGATTTAGTCATCAATATATGCTAGGTGATGGTGACTTGTTATTCCTATCCAGTGATTTTTCATTCAACATTCCCAGACTAGTCTCTAGATTATGAGTTTTATCAGTGTGAAGTCTTGGCTCTGGGAGCAGAGTATCTGACTTTGGATTTAATGCACTTCTCCTGAAGCACTAATTTTCATTTAACTATAAAGCTATCAGCTCAAACTAAAAATAGACTAATGGTTTCAATTTAAGCTAATTTGCCTATACAGTCATACAGATCTGAAAGCAGTTCAGTGTTTATATGTTTTGGTGTTATTGATTTTTTAATAAGTCATTATTATGCTTTGGTTAAGAATGGTATTAACCATTAAACATCATATGTTTCATATTTTCCTTATTCTTAAACTGCCAAAACAGTAACAAAAATTTTCCCCATAATAATTCCACTTAGTGCAAATCCTAGTAATTAATAGATTCGTATAATCCTTATTTAGTGCTTTTCTATCTTAAGTCCCAAGACTAGTTTCTAGCTTATGGTTTTATTAGTAAGGAGCTTTGAATCTGCATCTGAATCCTTATATCTAATGCATCTCTTTTCTAGCACCAACCTTTTATTCTTTGCTTAACTATAAAGTTGTTAATCTAAATAGGCAAATTATCTAAGACTGAAAACATTAGTATATTTTCAGTTTAGGCTGATAACTTTATTGTTAAGCAAACTGCAAAAGTTGGATACTGGAATAAGAATTATTATGTCCAAAGATCCAAGTACAATATTCACATACTCAAGACTCCTCACTAATGAAAGCCATAAGCTAAAAACTATCCTGAGGTTATTTTATTACAAGGCACTGGATAGGGACTAAAATGCATAATCTTTTAGCTTCTGTCGATTATTAAAGACTGCAAAATGTGGAACATTATTGCAGGAAAATTTTATTGCTGTTTTAATAGCTTGTGTAAGTATAAAAAAGTGATTGTGTAATGTTTTAATAGTTTAATACTAATCCTAAACAAGAGATAAAGGTGACTGATTATTAAACAATCAAAAACAATAAAATGTATAGATACTATACTGGTTTCTTATTTGCAATCTGTATAAATAAATTATCTTGGTTGAAAGCATTTGTATGTTTCTTAGCTTGGAATGATAATTTTATATTAAAGAAACTAATCACGAGATATTAAATGAGAAAGCATTCGCATTCGATAGGACGAGATTATTTCAATCAATTTGATTTGCTTATTAAAATATCACCATGTTTATTTATTTTGAAATTATTTTCCATAAATATTAAACCATATTTGTTATTCCATAATAAATTTAGATTATGAAAGAACTTAGTTTAAATTTAAAAGATATTTAAGTAGATTTATTTTATGGTATTTAGAATTGCTATAAAATCCCTCATCCATTCTTAATTTCTGAATATCATTCTAGAATTTTGTTATTTACCTTTATTCTAAATTAAGAAATCATGTTTTATTTTATTTTAAAATAATAATATTATTATTATAATTGTGATAAGATATTAACTTATAGATAGTCAGGCTATTGCATTCAAAAGAAAAAATCTTTTGAATGCTACTCTAGATCCAAATGGGCACAAAGCACAGAAATACCATACTGCTGTAATATTTTAAACAGTTGATATAACATTTTTTAAATTATAAAAACAAATTAAAACTAAAATGTAATACAATGATAGCCAGTGCATCATTATTACAATTATTTTATCAGCTTGGATTATAATATATACTTTACGTTTTATATAGAATATAGTCACACTATTAAATTTGATGAAGTTAAGGCTGTCTTCTTTGAGAGAAAAGAAATAATAAGGAAAAGTAAACAATCTTTACTATTAAAAATTTATGATTGTGAAGCAATTAACTTATTTAAAAGTTCTTTTAATATTAAGGGTGTATGGGAGGTAAATGGATTTGAGGATAATGTTTAGTATAAATATGTTATTTTGTAGTTCTTTACACTTGAGAAGTCGTTTAGTGTTTTAGAGTTTATTTTCTTGGCTAGTCTGGTTGAGTTGGAAATATGGGGTAATTTTGATTAACGCAGATTATATATGGGTGGGGAAACTGCTATAAATGTGTGGTTAGGTATATGCGTGTGTGATTATTTCTACATGAATGTAAAACTTTTATAAATTAAAATGTACTTTTTTATTTATATTTTGCTACATTGACTTCTATCATAAATACTTTTATTTTCTGGTTATAATTTACTTTACAGATCATTAATTTTTATTCAATAATATAATTTAAAAAAAACCAAACTTGTAAATTATTTGTATTAAAAAAAAGATATTTATACAATTTTTTATTAGGTGAGATATTAAAAGATGCGGATTTACAAGTATTTTCGACAAAAGATAAAGATCACACTAGAAAACAATGCGCATCCACTTATAAAGTTGGGTTTTGGCATCCTTCCGAAAGTTGCTTCAATTTTGCTAACATTGTTCAAATGGTCATTAAAATGAGTGATGCAACTGGATATTTAGAAAGCAAAATTCGACCAAAAAATTTCAAACTATCTTCTCACGGACAATCTCATTCCAATGGAGGTAAATTATTATATATTATATTAAATAAATAAATATTTTCACCAAAGTGTTATTTTCGATATGTATTAAATATGCTTGTATATTGTATGCTATGTAGGTATGCCTACTTATGTAATAATGTAAAAAGGTAACTAATAGCATAGAATTTAAAAAAAAACTTAATGTATAGCAAAAAAATTCTAATCGCCACCAAAAAAAAAAAACATTGAAGATATATATATATTAAAATAAAGATTTTCATGGTCAATAGACATAAATAACGTTTTTATGATTCTTAGTATTAACATAATAAGTCAATTGAGTAATAAATGTTATTAGCAAAAAAAAAAAAAAACTTAGTAGACATTCTAAAAGAATTGGTGAGTAACAAGATTAATGATTCAACTAATAGAGCTTTTTTATATATAAAATTAGAAATGGAATGATAATAGATAATAAAAAAAATCAAAAACTACTTTTCCAAACGGGTAGTATTTTGCATGTATCATTTTTTATTAATGATATCTGGGTTGATAAGTTTATGCTAGAGGAAATCTACAAAATAAGATTAACATTTATTTTATTAAGTTATTTTATTACTTATTAATATCTTTGTCATCCTTTTATATAATATTGGAAATATTCATTGTTATAATACCTTTTTGTATAAAATATACTAATAAGAAAATTTAGACCACACAAATAGTTCTAAGAAAGAAAGAAAACCTCCCACAGCTTTGATAACAGGACACCAATAAGTGTCTAGATGTTACAGTGATAGAAACAGTTGATAAATAATTATATTATTATTGTAAATAACTTTAAGTAAACATTCTCATTTAAGCTGTATTTTTATATTGGACTATTTCCATCATCTAATATGTGTGGTGAATGTCTTTAGAAAAGTTTAATTTTAGTTAAATATTCCAAATGCATTCAACTGTTAGTAATATCACAGCAAACAGGTTAGTATATGCACCAACTGTTAGTAATATCACAGCAAACAAATGTTAGTAATATCACAGCAATCAGGTTAGAACAGTGCATATACTAACCTTTTTGCTGTGATATTACTAACAGTTAGTGCATATACTAACATGTTTGCTGTGATATTACTAACATTTGTTTGCTGTGATATTACTAACAGTTGGTGCATATACTAACCTGTTTGCTGTGATATTACTAACAGTTGAATGCATTTGGAATATTTAACTAAAATTAAACTTTTCTAAAGACATTCAACACACATGTTAGATGATGGAAATAGTCCAATATAAAAATGCAGCTAGAACAGTGCATATACTAACCTGTTTGCTGTGATATTACTAACATTTGTTTGCTGTGATATTACTAACAGTTGAATGCATTTGGAATATTTAACTAAAATTAAACTTTTCTAAAGACATTCAACACACATATTAGATGATGAAAATAGTCCAATATAAAAATACAGCTACAACATCATCATCATCACAAACCTTCAGAAAAACATTCTCATTTAAGATTTGCCACTTAGTGTCTCAATTAATTAAAATGCTATAATCAAACAATTCTGTTTATAAAAGTCATCATTATTATTCTGAATCTATTCTATTTTATGCATAGGATTTACAAACAAATGTTTTTATATTTGTGACATATTATTGGTCAGAATTTAAACTTGAAATAATAAAGTAATACCTTTATACATTATATCAATAAAGAAATGATATCTTAAGTACCTATATAATTGGCTGAGTACTCATTGATACTGTCAAATAATTGTTTATACCTTGGTTACCATTTCATAATTTGCACCATGGTTCAGGGCCCAAACATTTTTTTCTGATAAAGAAGATTGGCAGTCGACTGTGTGGTATATATGTATAAAATATTTTTTTTTTTGGTGGAAGAACCTAAAATCAAAAGGCAATATTAGAGTTGAATGAAGGTGAGCTCTGGGTAACATTGTGCTGGGGTCAAGACTGATGTTGCTATTAATTCATAAAATAATTGAGGAAAAGAACAAATTGTGCAAAAATAAGATAAAGTGAAGAACGAATAATGATTTAAAAATTTTATGTATTTATATAGAAGATACAAATGATAACACCTTTAAAGAAAAAATAATCAGCAACATATAATTATGGATTCATCCAGTACAGCAGAATTGTAGCCTATGGAGGCAGAGCCAGTGATTCAAGAGGAAAAATTGATTGCAAATGCAAGAAGAGCACAACCCAGTCACATTCACATTGGAAAAGTTGCTAGAAGCAATGGGAAAACCAAAAAAAATGGATCAATTTAAAGGAGAAATGAGGATAAAACAAGAAAAAAATGAAAGAAAAATTAATCAAAATAAATAAGAAATAAAAGAAATATATGTTCAAATTAAAGAAGAAATGAAAGAAAAATTTCAGTGTATGGAAATTATATAATTACCCTGGATGAAGATATAAGAAATCAAATAAATGAACAAGTACAAAAGATGGAATTCATAGAAAAAACTTTATATCAGGATGTATAAAATATGGTTCAAAAGCCATCAAAACATATGAAGGTCAAATTCAAGCAACAGTCTTAAGCATAGGTATGACATTAGAAAGGCTAGAATCAAACGATGAAAAAAAGTGCAGAGCCTTCAAACTGACAACTTTTCTATACTCAACACATATTGCAGAAAACATAGGAAGAAGTAGTTATCATTATGAATGACATCATCTGATTATAATAAATTAAAAGAGAATATAAAACGTTGGATCAAGGGGATCATAAAACAATATAAAGAAATAAATATAATGCAACAGATATGAAGATTTACGCAGATTCTAGACTCTCCATACAGTACTGCTACTCAGTCCAAGCCAGGATAATTAATGGATGCAAAAAAATTTATGCATAAAATCCCCATCTAGTGCCTACTCATCCAATATCCCTAGACTAGTTTCTAGCTCATGGCTTTTATCAGTGATGAGCCTTGGATATGAGAGGACTGCACCTAGATCTCAGGATCTAATGCAGAGCTCCTCACTGATGAACTCCACAAGCTAGAAACTAGTCTGGGGGTATTGGATGACTAGGCACTAGATGGAGATTTTATGCACAAACCTTCTTACATCCATTGATTACACTGTCTTGCTCTGAGAGGTACTACTGTATGGAGAGTTTAGCCTCTGTGTAAACAGCTTGTGTAAGCATAAATAATTGTGATTATGTGATATGAATGTTAATGAGAAACAAGAAAATACAATGGTTAAATGGAAATATCAACATTGAAAGAATTTTATTAATCAATTTATAAAATCCAAACATTCAGATATGAAGCAGGAGAGACACTGATGGAACATCTGTATAGTCTAGAAAACTATTTTGATTTAAGTCAACTGATAAAAAAATAAGTGGTAATCATATATAACCATTTACATGGACCTGATAAAAAGTGATGGGATTTATTAATAAGGAAACCATCCACTTATTTGGAGTAAAGGAAACAAATTCTGAGTAATTTTTGATCAGAAAAGAGACAGGAAACTTAAATATCAAATCATGCAGGAGAAATTCCATATTAAAGGATGTGAAACATAAGCCCGTTTTTTTAAAAGACTAGTTACCAAATTACAAATGTTATCTGCGTATGGAATTCCTAAAATCCAGATTATTAGAATAATAATACATAATTTACCATTTCTGATAGAACAGATGGTCATCAGTACTGATAGGAAGACTATTGCAGAGCTTGCTGACTTCCTGAATGCATTGAATATGTGCTATTATAATCAGAATGAAGAAAATAAGCTCTCCATGGAAGGCTAGCAATCATCTAAATGGGGTAATGCATATATTGGCATTATTAATATCAGGCACAATCAAAGATACTTGGATAATAGTGATAGAACTAGAGTGATAAATTATTTTCAGATACCAATCTAGTTCACAAAGATAGGTGTCTACTAATCAATTATCATTCTTCCCCATTTGTTTCTTGTGCAAGTGATATATCTGCCAAATATGAAAAGTCACAGCAAACATAAAGTGATAGACCTTGACAGCAAAGAGAATACAATCCAAATCAGCAAATGGCAGTTAATAATGATCATCATGAAAAATCACAGGTGAAATATACGAGGTTGCCAACACCATCTCCACTTTAGACACATTTTTGGAAGATGCCAGAGCTGATTCTAAAGAAATACAAAGGATAACCCATTTCTTGTTGACTCTGGATATGTTTGAAAGGACCAAAGCTGATGAAAATGTACAACAATTTTGAAACAGAAAGATGAACATTAAAATTTTTAAGACACTAATAAAAGAGTTTACCAGTTTTCAGAAAAGCAAGAGAAGCATTTGCAAATGTAATTTATATGTATTAGAGATGATATAAAGGAATACAAATTGCTATAAATTAAGGAAACCTTCATATGTAAAAAAGAAATGGAATGTTCTACTGTCATATTGTCTCCTTTTAAAGGAAGGGGATATGTAATACTTGTTATAGTAATGCAAAGGCTATATGATAATATTTTGAGAATAAAATGTCGGTGTTCACTTATGCATATATTTTCATATGTAGTGGAAGTAAAGAAGGGAAAAAGTGAAATATTCATGCATATAAAATTGTTATGTAAATAAAGATTATTTATTTTGTAAATACACATGAATATATTCATTTAATTTTATTAAAAAAATAGATTATCTTAGAAATTTATTTAGGCAATAGTTTCAAAACTTCTAGATGAAGTAGTAAAAATATTAATTTCTAACAACATTAAAAATATGAATTTCATACAAAAACTATCAAATCTGACATGGAATATTAATTTCTTACAACATTAAAATTATGTTAAAAAGTACATTTTTAACAATGCTAAAAATATGAATTTCATACAAATGACATGTCAAGCATTGGTGGTCGAGTGGTCAGCACAGCTTCCTTACAAGAAGTTATCCCAAGTTCGCTTCCCTGATGATGCTTTGACACATGAAAGTATAAAATAATACAGAATATTAATTTCTAACAATACTAAACATGAATTTCAACCTAAAATCAAACTTAAAAAGTACATTTTTAACAATAGTAATAAATATTACTTTAAATACGGACTAATATTACACACCATTATGCAATCTCAAATGTAACTTTAAATATGGACAAAACAATCACTAAGTTACAAAATACCTGAAAATATTACAAAAAAAAAAAAAACATAAAATGTGTACATACAGTACTTATCATGTAATATATAAAAACAGTAATTGTCACTATGAAACAATCAATTTGTCAGTTCTACTTTATTTTAAATGGATAAACTTTTTTCCCAAAATGAAGACTAAAAGTAAAATGCTTTATTTTTTCCCAAAATGCACACTAACTTAATACATGATCGTATTTGTGGTTCACATAAAAATGATTGTAATCAGCACTTTGTTATTCAGCACTTTTATAGGCTTTCGACCTCAGAATAAAGCATTGAATCAAAACTACAAATACAGATGAAGTAAAAAATAGTTTAAAAATGCAATTGACAGCACTAAAAATCTAGTCAGAATGAAATCTGGACAATAACTAAAAATGTAAAATTCTCATAAAAAACATGACAGTGATACAAACTTTCCACATATAGTTATTTCAATCAATTACAGTTTTATCTGCTAAGCCAACCTCTAGTTTACTCCATTCTGTGGATCTTAATCTGTGCTACCAACTGTAAATAAAGCACTGTTAGAAATGGAATTCTTGAACTGTCCAACCATGTTCCCTTATGAATGCCAATTTTCCTGTTATATCCTCTAATGTTATAACAGCATTGCTTGTCTGAGGGATGTAAATGCTCATGTGACATCTATTTGGACACATTTTTCCAGATGGTAGAATTCCTTGTTCCTGTAAATTGTTTTCTGTAGTATAACTTCCAATTTGAAAATCAAAACTACTGTAATAACTCAAAAGTACAAATAAAAATAAAATCCTTGAATGAAAACTATGAAAAAGTCAAAATTGCAATAGAAATATAGACAATAAGTAATCTTGAATTAAAAGTATTAATAAAATTGTTGTTAAAATGAAACCTGGACAACAATTGAGACTGTCAAAATATCACAAAAATAACGTTTTGATAAGAGATTGGATAACATTGCAGGGTTTATTTGACATAATCACAAGTTTACACATTTATCACAGATGTGAAAAGGACTACTATCTCCTCTATGTTGCAGATCTAATACATAAGTACCCACCCATGCTTTCTATTGTGGGTTATCATTATAATATATATATATATATACATTATATATATATAATATATATATATATATACATTAAGATCACAGAATTATGGGAAAGTTGACATCATAGAATTATGAGAAAGCTGACATTTTAAACGTGATAGTTGACAAAGCCACAAGTTGGTTGAAAGCACACCTAAGTGACAGTTATACATATATTTTTTATAAGCTTTTAAATACTGTATTTTTAAATATTTATTTATAAATTTGCATATATTATTTTGAAGAAATACAGACATCGATTTATAATATATATATATATATATATATATATTATAAATCGATGTATAAATCGATTAATGAAGATTAATAGTAAACAATGGATATCTATTCCATTTATTTCAAATCCACAAGTGAAGTTTTTTAAAGATATATATAAGAATGTGTTTAATATTTCATTATATGTTCCAAATAATATTAATAAATTAGTCAATAATTCTAAGAATGTCATACCTTTCAGCAGAAAAGTAATGTCATATATCAAATTTTTTGTGACTGTATGCTATCATATATAATTGAATCTAGGTACAGTATTGAGAAGAGATTGATGTAACATGAATTGTTATATAAGCATGTAAAAAGTAAGAATAATAGTGATTTAATGTCTCCTTCAGTTATCTTTGATCATGAAAAAACATGTAAATATAAATTTAAATTTCATTTTGAAAATGTGAAAATTCTTCATGAAGAGAAAAACCATAATAAAAGAAAAATTAAGGTGGCAATTTTTATAAATAGAAATAAAATGCATTTAATAAATAGACAAGCTACTGACATTAAAATACAAGATTCATGGGATTTGAATTGATGACGTTTGCTTCCGCTTTGTTTTTGTTTTTGTTTTTTAATTTAACGGCAGTTGAGGCAGGTTTAATAAATTAACCGAAAGTATTTCTGCAGATTTATGGATTATGTATAATAGTTTATTATCGCTAAATTTATTATTTTTATAATATATATATATTGATATTCTGTCATTATTAATGATAATATTAAAGTAGCAAATACAAATTAAATATGTTAAATGAAATTAATTAAATTGAATATACTTTCTATATATCATAAATAGAATGCCAGGAAATGCATCTCTTGAAACATAATTTTATCATATAGAAATAAATATTATATGTAATTATTCAAACTGTAAATGTGTGATTCTGATCAATAGAAGAAAATTTAGTAATAAAATTCTTGAAAAAAGGCATATTTAAATATATTATAATTTCCAAATAACATGCCAGGAACAAATTCCATGAAACTAATTATTATTTACAAATGAAAATTATATATAACTAATCAACTTTGTTATATATTTTTTTGTGTTTATTCATGTCTTAGATATTATATACTAGAATTTATGCTTAATAATTAGAAATACTAATTAGTTTATCACATGAGATATATATTTAAGCTAAAATACTACAAATTAATTATTCAGTAGTATAATTGATAATAAAAAGTTATTTTATGATATTGCTGTTGATAACTCATGTATTATTATTTTATTAAATAGTGTAAAAATATAAAAGCTATCAAAACAACTATTAATTTCATTATATTATTGTATTCTACTAACATTCGTAATTAGTAAATTTATAAATACAGCTAGAATAAAATTAAAAGCGAGTAGTTTCTAAACAAAGTAATACCATATTCCTGGTATTCCGTCAAACTCACATTTTTATTTTTCAGATAATAAAGAATTAGTTGTTTCAAAATTATCAACCTGAACGACATTTTTTAAATATAAATGATTCTATAAAATGGTGAAAACATTCATTGCACATGAATTTAAAGCAATATTTTAAATATTCCCATTAAAGCAAAATATCATTATCCTATCAAAATAGCATTTGTTAGTTTAATGAAATGATTTTATGTAATTGTTAACTTAATAGAAATAATTTTCCAGAATTATATTATTTTTACTGCTTTATTTTTTTCCAAATAACTCTAATTATCAAATGAATGTATCTCCTTTACTGTTTTAACCCACCAATTATTAGTAGTAGTTTTGATCATTCGATGTGGAATTTTAAAACCCATGCAACATTAATATGACTCATACCAACTAAAAATTAAAAGACTCATTTTTTTAATAATTAAGTTACTATTAATTTAATATAAATGTTTCACAATTTTCAGATAAAATGCCTGACTGTTACAAACTAAATTTGGAAAAAAAAAATGCCGTTTAAGTAAAAAAAAAGAAAAGAAAAGAAAAACACCAGCCGTCTTGGCTTTTGGACTTCATTTCCACATTTTTAAGGACTTGATCATTTTAAGATTTCAATTGAACCACTCATAAACTTCTATTTTTATGAGATCAGCTTGCTTATAATCTCTTTTAAGCATTACAATTTTTTCCTAGTCGTTTTCTGTAAACAAAAACAGATTTTCACATTGTTGACCTTTTCAATTGTTATAAAAAATTGACAAATATGCAACGATTTTACACGGATATGTCATTTAGCAGACTGATGCAGAAAGATTCCTGCAAGATGTATGTAACAATAGATGTATATACTACAAACGATCCGCAAGTCCGGTTATTTTTGATTTCCCTTCCCCCTAGTATACACGTTTATTTTACAATCTATGTCTTCCAATATTAGTTTAATTAAACTTAGCATTGATAGTAAATAAATATTCTAATTATTTTCATTCTATAATTACAAGAGGATTTATTCTAATGAAAACCACAAATATACACTTTATAAAACAAGCTATTGCTATTATTAAATAATGGTATGTATAAATAACAGCTTTCCTGAAACCTGTAAAATATATCCATTAATATATAAAACTAAAGTCATCCTATAGACATCACATTGCATCTTGACAACCTTCTAGTTAAACTATGTTGTGTATTAATCTCAAGTTTATATATATATATATATTAGCACTTTCTTAGAAATATTCGGGATATGTATACTATATTCAAAACAAAAGTAAACATTAAGCATTGTTTACTCCTTCAGTCTTGGAAATAAAAACCCAGAATATGTTAATCAATTTATAGGTACTTCAATTTATTATGATCCTAATTCTTCTGGATTTACTCCCAGAAAAAAAGCTAAGATCATTGAAATATAATAAAAACAATGAATCCATATCATTATTTTATGTCAAACGCATTTTAGTTCCTGATCACTGAAAATTTCAAAAGTTAGAACAAACTAAATATTTTTTAAGGTATCTGTGAATTAACTTCAATTAGCTCTATTAACTACTGTTCACCTAGAATTAGCGATTCATTGTATAGTAACATCTTTTAAACAGCTTTGATTGAAAAAAAAAACACATTAGCAAAACAATTAGAATTTTGAGCTGAAACATATATAATTAATTTTCATAGTGCAATGATTATTGAAATTAAATATACATCAACTGCAAGAAATTGACATTAATTAAATCACTTGCAACATAGCTCTTGATATCTACTCCTCTTTAATTACAACTAACCATCTCAGAGACTATTATTAATATTATCATTATATATACCAATTGTTTTAAATAAATATTGCTAATGAAGAACAAATGAATATATAAACACTGATCTGAAAAGCATAAATATGTTCATTGTAGCATACTTGATTTTTAAATCTGTTTATAAGATGTATTGCAGTCTATTTCTAGATTCTGTAGCTAACCTTTCTAAAGTCTTCAACAATGATTTTAATTTTAGCTTTCCATTATATTTCTTTTTAAGTTACATCTTGTCGGGAAAACAACTAGTAATATATTTCTTTATAATATCTTCAAAATATAAATGGATTCTTCTTTTAACAAAATCATGCCCAAATTTATTTTAATTTTTTTTTAGAAAGTCTACTCATTTTTTTTTTCTGTTTCAAGTTCTGAATCTAATAAAAATATGTTCTTACAATTATATATTTAATGTTATCTTAGCCACAATATAAAAAATATATTAAAAGCTCTATGATATTGACTTTCTTTTAATTTTACCACATCTTAAAATTTATTTAGGTAATGTATCTCATTTTTATAATAAATCACAAGAACAATGGCACAATATATAACTAATTTAGATAAAATAGTTTTTTTTTTTTTAAATGAAGAAAAGTTGAAATGGTTTGCTATGGGGTAAAAAAAATTAACAAAGTACTCAAATTTGTCCATATTTTCTAGTGAATGTCTATCCAATATCAAATTTACTGACTATTTTTTTCATGACTGAATAGCAAAATGCACCACATGAATTAAAAAACGGACCTTTAAAAAAGGTATTTTCAAAATAATAAAAAAATTCTAGTATATCATGATTTGCATGACATGATCACTATTTCATATGCTTACACATGCTGTTAATAAGAATACCAAACTCTCCATACAGTAGTGCCACCAAGTGCAAGCCTTTATAATCAATGGATTTTGGAAGATTTGAGCATAAAATTTCTATGTAGGACCTACTCATCCAACATCCCCAGACTAGTTTGTAACTTGTGGCTTTTATCAGTAAGAAGCCTTGTATTTGAGAGCACTGTTCCTACAGCTTATAATCTAATGTAGTAGATAGAGACTTTATGCACAAACCTTTTTTATCCATTGAATATGAAGGCTTGCACTTGGTGGCACTACTGTATGGAGTGTTTGGTATTCTTATTCACAGCATATGTAAGCATATGAAATGGTGATCATGTGATGTTTGATAGTGTTAGATCTATCCTGCCCATAGAATAATGGTAACTGTGGTTTTTGAAAAACCAAAAACATCAAAATATATTTATATGCTGAACTGAATTCTGGTCTATATAATTATACAAGCAAGTGAGTTTGGGTTTGAAATATTATAGTGTTTTTTATGTTGGTCTCCTAGCTTTATTGTTAAACAATGCTTGGAGGATTGCATTAGATCCAAAGTTGTAGGTGCAGTATTCTTAAATTCAAGGTTCCTCACTGATGAAAGTCAGAAGCTAGAACCTAGTCTGGACATTGGATAAGTAGACAATAGATAAGGATTTTATGCACAAATCTTCCTGCATCCATTGAATAAGAAGGTTTGCACTTGGTGGCACTACTGCATGAAGTGTTTGGTACTCTTATTAACAGTATGTGTAAGCATACAAAATGGTGATCATATGATGTTTTGATGGTTATATGCATATCTTGACTGTAGAATATTGGTTACTGTGGTTTTTGAAAAACCAAAGATATCAATACATATATATGCTAAACTGAATTAAGATCTATATAACTATGCATGTGAATGAGTTTGGGTTTGAAACATTATGGTGTTTTCATCATGAGTTCCTAGCTTTATAGTTAATCAAATAGGTAAACAGTGGCTGCTAGAGCATTGCATTATATCCTAAGATCTAGGTGCAGTGCTCTCAATTTCAAGGCATTTCATTAATGAAAGCCAAAAACTAAAAAGTGGTCTGGTAATGTTGCATGAGAAGTAATAGATAGGGATTTTTTGCACAAGCCTTACTACATCCATTGATTGCACTTTGGTATTCTTATTATATCATCATTTGTATTGATAAAATATCCCTATTATAAGATTGTAAGAAATTATTTTTTCTTGTTTTTGATATAACCTGAAAGTTCCTACTTTATAAAGTAGCTTATAAACTCTTTCAAAGATCACTGAAAACAAACTTAAAAGCTATTTACCATTCCTTTTTAAAACAATTTTTTATTTCAAGTATTTCAGATTTTACACTATTCCTCTTATACAATTATATAACAGTTCTACAACATGAATGATTTTTGTAATCAACTAGTTTTTAAAACATTACCACAAAATTTTTTGATTAATTGAGACCAATATCGCGATTAAAAAGATAAAATCAATATACAAATCAAACTTTTATTTCTCTTGTATTGGTAATTAAATCTCAGACAATCGTTCATCTTTGCCCTGAAACAAATTATTCACTTAAATCTAGAAAGTACTTTTGCAATAGTAAATTATATTGAAATTTCATAATAATTTTGGACTGTCTGTAATAGGGAGATGTATATATGTATATTGTTAATTGATTGTAAATAAAAATATTTTATTTAATGCAATTACAGTCACACAACATATGAATAAATTTATTCATTATTGGCACACTAGAAAATTTATATATCATAAGCATGCATGGGACTTAATAAAATTAATGTATAATAAAATATTAAGATTAATGCAGAAACTGGTCTGTTATAAAACTGCAGATAATCTAGCAATGTTTGTGGGTTCTTAATAGAAGTTATGTTAAGCTAACACATATAAATGGGCAAGGTTTTCTAAAAGTGGGTATAAAGAATTTATAACATAATGATTGACGATAAGTCTACAATTAGAAATCAAAAAAATTAAATGTCTTGATTTTTTTCTACGTGAATATTTTTTGCTGGGAGTGATGCAACCTGGCTGGTTTGTAAATAATATCGCCATGGGAAAATGCTGCAATAACTACCGTGCTCCTTTTTCTATTTCTTTATTTTTTATAAATAATAGTAGCACATAATATAAAAAAGCGTAATGAAGAGTGTACATACATTTGAAATAAAATTAAAATAGTTTTAAGAATTAAATGTTATCACATAGAATTTTCAAAAAATAGCGGCAGTCTTTCTGGAATTAAGATTAATTCAAAATAAATTCTTTAACTTATCTTAAAATGTGATATACCATCATTACAAACCTTTTAACTTATCTTTTTTGAAATTTTATATCAAATTTAAATGAATCAAACAGTTATGAGTATATCATTAAAAGGATTTACATAAATTATTGGGTTATCTTTTAAAAAGTAATTAAAGAAAATCAATAAATAGTATTTTTATTTATCTAATGACAATTATACTTTCAGTTAGTCGACTTGTAAATCCTTCAGTTTTTCGATCTATTTATTGATTAAAATCTTTTAAAAGTATTTGCATTCCAAAATGATCATATAATATTGGTATCGTTTATCTTTTGACATTTAATTACATGTTATTGTAGAGTGTAAGTAGAGTCATTTTTTAAACAAAATTGTAATAACTTCACTGGTAATGAAAAAATTTGGTAACAGATTATTACATTAGATATAGCCTTATCATTTTTATCAATAACTTAGTAACATTTACTACTTTTACTAATACAGGTATTAAAGTTTTACATAACAAAAATTTATTTTTTCTCGTTATTAATGAATAAAATTATTCTTTAAACTTTTAGAACCAATACCAAGGCACAAAAAAATAATATCATTAGTTTTTTATTGATACAGGAATTCCAAAAAAAAAAAAAATACCAAATTACAACGTACAACAAATCTAACATTTGACAGAGTTTTTCAAATTAACAGTGTTCTGAAGAAAAATATATTTATTTATCTAATCAGTGAATCTACCTCTCATTGAAGGATTACTTTCACTAAAAATCTAAAATTTTGCCTAGAAGCACCTACCGTTTTAGATCTGAAAGCATATCATTAATTAAGCAAAGTTTGCAAATTCTTTGTAACTTAATCATATTTTAGTCACACGTTTTGTCGATTTTTTGGGATAAATAAAAAATAAAAATTACTTTAACATTTTAGTTATTAAAGTGAAAGGCAGAAACTTCTCACATGTGCTTTTAGAGAAAGATATGTAAATCATATTTTACAAGTTATAAAAATAGTCAAAGTTTTAAAATAATTATGATAATATAGATTTTTTAAATTAATTATTTTTCTATTTCATTTAAAACGTTTGAATTTATATTTTAAAAATGTGTTTATAAATTTATATTTAAATATATATTTTAAAGTGAACTTTAAATTTATAATCAAATAGTCATATTTTATCTTTTTTGATAATAATTGTATGTAGCTAATAAAAACATAATTTTATATTCTTTATATATATATATTGTAACCTTCCCCCGCTCCATAATAATAACAACATGCCAACATGCTAAGAATATACTAACTATTCCGGAATTTCTTTACTTATTTATTTCCGGTCAATAATAATTAACATTAATAATAATTCCGGGTTATCTAACTCAGTCTATCAAATATATTATTATAATTAAATAAAATAATCACTAGCTCAGAACTTTATAAACACAGTTATGTCTGTGAAATGAATCAACATAAACATCTTTTATTATTCCCATGAGACCTGGAGCAATGACAAAGGAACAAGCCGAGAGATCATTGAGATACTATCCCAATGGCATAAGAACACTATCCTAAATAATTGACTAATAGCATTCCTACGACTTTTAAAACTTTTATCATATCTTAATATTTTTAAAACAAATTCTAGCTCACATAAATAAATTAATTAAATAAAATAGAGTTAAATTAATCAAATCATATCAAATCAAATAGATAAATCAATAAGTAAATAAATAACTAAATCTCAGGTTCATAAATTGTAATTAAAACTGATTTCATATTGCCATAGTAAACTATGATAAGGGAATTTTATGTCATAGTTCACTACGTAACGAATAACTAATTAATAAGAACAATGACAATAATAAAATAATATAATCTTCTTTTCTTTCTAGATGTATTAAATATTTTCGTGGTAACATTTATTAATCTGATAATCAAAAGTTATGTGGTAACGTTCGCATATATTTTACTTAAATATTGTGGCAATTAACCCATGACCAATACCTGTTCTACTTATACTTCTTTCATTTTATTATGTAAATAAAACAAAATAAATTATTAAAATTTCTAATATTTATTATCCTGTGCAAAATCATAAACATGTTTAATTATAAACGTGCGTTGTGATTTCATGCATTTCATGTGTAGGAAAAACAACAACCAAGACACAAAGCTTACTAATAAAATTTTATAACATTTTATTAACATTATAACAAATAACACTTTGTACATTATTTACAGCGGATATCCCTATTTACTTATCACAAACTTTTATTTATACCCGTTGATGTCTTAACATTATTATTATCGAATTTTATTTTACCCTTTTACCATTAATAATTACAAAAGTATTTTACAATATTATTATTATTGGATACATGTTTTGAGCTTAGCTGAATACACAAAATTTCTATCCATTAAACTTTTCTATTTGACATTATGTCCTTATAATTTCAAAATTATATTTCTATAAGATCTTTACTGTTATGTAAAGTTATACAAAAATTACAAAATTATACTTATTCTTGTTAGTATGGAATCCTACAGAATTTAATCCTTATGATATTTTCATGTTCCTTTTATTATCAATCATAATATAATTACTGATAAAATTTTGATCCCATCCTTAACTTTATATAGCAATTAACATTATCCACACACTATGTAAAAATACACATTTTTTTGTTATATATTTCTTTAACTCATTTTCCAAATAAACATGCAATCTCTTTTACTAAATCTCACGTACAATATTTTAAAATCTTATTATTGTTTTAAAACTTAATTCTAAGGTTTTTTTTCTTTAAAATTATATCAGTTTAGCAATTGGCTTTAAAATTATATCATATGATTCTTCATCTTTTATAATACTTATACTTTCACTTTGGACTTATACAATTCTACTTTACTCTAGTAAATAACTATTCTTACATAACTACTATCTAACTTACTTTCTATCTTATGTATCATTTCTATAAAATTATCTCCCTGACGATGTATTTTCATGAAATCAAGATAGCGAAGATATAGATGCGTTGGATCAAAATAAACAAGATATTATCCTTTATAAAACTTTGACAATCATGGCACAGTGAATTTAAGGACGCCATAGAGGAGTGACTTTTATCTGTCTATCTGCCTCTAGTATTGGAAGGATGCTAAAGCTATTTCTTCAGCTTCATCACATCAGAAAGTTTCAAAGATATGTAAAAAACACTGTCCAGAATATATGTGCTCAGTTGTAGGGCGAAGTTATCTACACTGAAGTCACACAAATAATTATGATCCACATATTTCATTCCTTATAGTTTAATAAAACATCCTCTTGGTTTCCTTTGACATCAGATCTCCCCAAGTCACTATCTGATTGATTTCTTCAGATTCATCTCTTCATTACATCGACAAATTCTCTGTCTACTTTGCTAATAATAATAAAATTCATTTTTATTTAACTATACAGCTATTCTTAAGAAAATTCTTTACTATACTTCTCGTATATTTCTATCTCTACTGTTATAAACTATTTGAATATTTTCAATATAAAACTCAAAAGAATCACATAATTAATATGCTACTTATTATTAATCATTTTTAGATTATTTATTGCATGCACATTTTAAAATTTTACTACTCTCTTAAATATATGTTTGATGTTGGATAAATGTGTACTTATAACTTTTAACATCTTTCATACTTCATTCATTAATAGATGACCTATAAAAAAAAATATATTACATATTACCAATAATATTAAAATTACCAACGATCTCTATCCTCTGGATCGTATTTGTAAACTTCTCCATTCCAGGACTTCTAGTAGGTATTTAAAATTTTCCATACACACATTTTTATTTATACTAATATTTCTCTCATTCCATTAGCTCGTATATTTAAATATAATTATTATAAAATTTATGTTTATATGTTTCCCTAAGCTAATTCAAATTTTATACTTTAAATACAATAAAAAAAAAATAATTAAAACTATATTTACGATACAGCTTTGTTGGACTCGCTTGGAAAATCGTTCATTGCAAAGCTAAAACAAAAAATTATATTTTATTTTCTTCAGTCACTTAATGTTCTAATTTAAACTTTTAATTCTGTTTATTAATTCTTCTTGGACGATGATCCTTAATTTTCTTCATCTTTTTCCACTTATTCTTGAGATCTCCTTTACATAGTCTGCTAGCTTTTTCCCCCGCGCGCTTGGTTTTCCCTCGATGCATCTTGTACTTTATTTTAAAAATTCAATAAATTTTTCTTTATTTCCATGGATCCATTTTCCTCATTTTAGTGATTAATTATATCTGTTTAAAATAATATTCTTTCCATTTAATATCTTTTCCTTTTTTCTATGATAAGATAAAAATCCAAGTTCCTCTTAGTAAATTCATATAGCACTTTATGCAGGACTATGCCTTTTCTTCTATTTTAAATTTTTAAAACTATATTTTTTTTTTTTAAATAATGTTTCCTTTAATATAACATATTTTTCTTTATCACTATTTTACTATATACTCGAGAAACATATTATAATTTTTCCATTGAGAAATATGACTTAGTTTTAAATACTTATAAAACAAATGTTCGTCATAAGATTCTCTCGATAGCAAATAGTTGCTTTCTTATATTTTCACACAGCTTTTCCTTTGTATTTTTCCTAGTTATAGGATTTAATTTCTGGTTGAGCACAAATAATACAAAACTTATACAATTTTCACTCATTTTTCTTTCAATAATTATTTCAATTATTATTCTTGGTATTTCCATTTTATTGTAGGCTGAATGGTCAAATTTGATCAAATCCACTGGTAAGATCACGTAGAAATTAGCAAATCATCTTTCTGGATACAAAATTATATTATCTGTTCAAGACTAACTTTAGAATAATTATTAATTTATAAATTTATATTACTTTTTTCAGCTTCGATGTTACAAGCAATTCAAAAAGGTTACCTTCCTCTTCAACTTTCACATTCCATCTCCCGCTTCTGTCTATCTTAGATTTTTTTCTTGCCAATTTAAATCCGTTGATTGGTCAATATTTGTTTTTAGCGCGAACAATATTAGTCATTCTATTTTGGATGATAAATTGTACTTTTTAAATAAATATTTATGACGTAATGTCTGGAATATTACTTTAACTTAATATTATTAAATTTAATCATAGTTTGATAAAATTATTATTTGATCTTTAAAATAATTATTAAGACAATCTATAATATTTTAAACTTTAATTTTTATGATAGATGACAATTATATCTAGTTTTAAATTCACAAACTTTATTATTATTTACCAAGTGTGTGTGTGCGTGAAAGCATGTAATATACGATCACGTGTCTATTCACTTTACAAAAATAATCTTTTATTTATGTCTCGGTTTAAATTACCAAAACTAATGTATTTTCTAATTTTTGAAAAATAAATTGAAACTTATAGGACTAAATATAATTCTCACCATCCCGAAGTTTATTAATAAAAATATACCCTATTAATTTTGACTAATTATAATATTATCTTTCATTTATTTAAACTATTAATTCTGAAAATATTATATTCTAATCATTACTATAATTTTAACTGTCTATAGCTGTGTTATTTTGTATGGCCAGCTTTCACAACCATAAGCAATGATATTAAAACTTTATTTAACTGTTTACTTTTTAAAATACTTTATTATACTGTTATCTGTTAGGTATTTTAGCTTAAAATTGTATTACAAATCTATTATTACTTTTATATCACTTAAATATAACTTAAAATTTAAAATTTTTTTCATAATTGACCTTTCTACCCTACCTATGATCTACAGACAAGGGCACATAACTTCCCCCTTCGAATAAAAAAATTTTAAATTAAATATTCAGTTTAATATCTACTTTATTTATTAACATTCTTTATCTTATTATTTGCTACAACCAAATTTCATCCTACCACCTAGTACAATAAAATACACTATTTGACACATGTGTAAATATAGCCTTTAAACATTTTACCCAATTTTGGATTTTTTACTACTTGTAAAATTTTTTCTACTCTTCTGATGGGTATGGTATTAGGCTTCGTGCGTTATATGTTCCTTTTTCACCTTCTGGTGTAGATAGGACAAACGCATTTTCTCCTATTTTTCTCAAAATTTTGTATGGACCTTCATACAATTCCAGAAACTTTCTAAATTGGTTTCTTTGTAGGTTGCTATTGTTTGAAATCTTATATTTGTTCTGAAAAAAAAAAATAAGGTTATAATACATTATTAACTATACATTTTTTTTTTTTTTTTTTTTTAGGAATTATTTGTCTTAATTATTAGGTATTCTCTTTTTTTTTTTTTTTTTAATCTAAATTTTAATTCTTCTCTCACCTTCCTTAAGCTTCACCTTAGCTTTTCCTATCTTCTTTTCTTTATTAAAATTATTCCCAAGAAAATCTGTGATAAATTTCTTGTGCTTTAGACATTTCAGTCCTACTTTTATCTTACCTAAATTTTTATTTTTATTAAATTTTTCTCTTATAAAGCCACTATTAGGTATTAAGTTTCTAATTCCTTGAAACAATATTTCTTTAGAAATATTAAATTGTAAATGAATATTTCTATCCTTAAAACTACATTTAGATATCATCTCTTCTATTTTATTTTTAAATTTATTACTACTTTTATCGATAATTTTTGGTAACTCCTGTTCCAATAACTTTAAATACTTTTGCTCTGAATAATTTGGTCTTATCTTTGTAAATTTACCAAATCTTTTATCATCGCTATAATATTTTTTAAAACTATTAATTTGATCTATGTTTCTTTCACCAACTAATCTTTTATAGGATTTACTCACTTCTATCCTTTCATTAGTTAATTTAAAATATTCCTTGGGATTGTTCAGTATTCTTTTATATAATTCATTACTACTATTAACTATTTCAATAGATTTTTTATGAAACTTCTTTTCTTCATAAATCATTTCATTATTGATAATAGTTTTTTCAATAAATATTTTGATTTCTTTCCTGGCTAATTTAACATAAGGCTCATCTTTTCTTAACTCATTATCTACTATCTTAACAAGTGATACATCATTATATCTATCTTTATCTTCTAATTTAACAGAATCTAGATTTTCTACTGTCAAATCACCATATAAGTTAATATCTTTGTTAACTATCTCACTGAATTGTGGATTTTCTTCAGTTACAATCTCTACAATTTCTTTGTTATCTACCATATTTTCACTAATAGATTCTGGATTATTTTCTAAATCTGTATTAATTATTTCAACAGATTGACTAATAATCGTTTCATGAGATACTTCCTTACTTACACTCTTTCCTTCTACATTTTGTATCTCTAAATCTTTTAATTTTTCCATTACTTCTTTTTGAACTTCCTCTTTTATATCTCTCTTATTTTGTTTTGCTAAGTCACTAAATTTATCCACTAATTCTCTCTCCATTTCATCTTTCATTCTTATTTTACTTTGTATTATTTCTTCTTTGATTTCATATATTTCATTTTTAATATCCAATTGGTTATTATCCAACTCTTGTTTTAATTGGCTATTATTATTCTGACATTGTATAATAGAATCCTCTATTTGTTTGTTTATACCTTTTATAGTTATTTCACTAAATTCCATAAATTTAGTTTTTAGCAACTCCTGGTTATTATAGTCTATCTTTTCTATCTCATCTTTTAAAGAACTAATAATTTTTTCATTATTATCTAATCTTGATTCTAACCCATTAAATTTATTATGGGTTTCCTCTTGAAAGTCTTCCATAGTTTTACAAGTACCATCCAGCTTTATATTCATACCATTTATACATGTTTTAATTTCATTATTATTTTTACTTATAGTTTCCTGGAGATATTCAAATTTCATATTACATTCTTCCCTATTTCTTTTATTATCTTCTTGTATTTCTTCTTTAATTCTGTTAATATTTTCTTTAATCTCTTCTTTAATCTCTTCTCTATTTCTGCTTATATTTTCACTAATAGATTCAAATTTTATATTATTATCTGCTTTCATCTCTTCTCTATTTCTGCTTATATTTTCACTAATAGATTCAAATTTTATATTATTATCTGCTTTCATCTCTTCTCTATTTCTGCTTATCATTAGTGCTATTTGAGACAATAAAAAGCTATTGCTATCTCTTTCCTGTGTGAATATTCTTTCTTCCTTTATTTTTAATTCCCCAATCTTTTCATCTTCTTTTATTTCTTCCTTCATAATTTGTACAAGATCTGTAACTGTTTCTACTTTAATAGTATCTTCCATTTTACTTTCCTCCTCACAACTATGATCCACTACGGACTCAGATATTTCTTCTACTAAATCTTTATTTTGTTTATCCATTTTTCCTTTTATAATAATTTTCCTCAAAATTTTATCACAATAATATACTATTATTAATTTTTCATAAAATGTTCTCTTACCAGTTTCTCCATCTCCTTTAACCACTACCCACAACAAAATATAGCAATACCTTCTACCCTTTTCCCTTATATTTATCTAACTACTTATAATAACAATAACAAATTAAATTATATGTGTCATATTATTATTTCCCACATGCATGATTCACAAACACTTTGCACAGATCATAACACTCTTAAATATATTTTTCAATAATATTTCCACAAATTTAAATGGTCATATTAATTATTAATAATTGTTAGCCACATATGCATATTTTAAATTTTATTTGTCAAACGAACCACCACAATATAATACGTTTTTCTAAATGATCAGATTATCTACCACGCGAAATTATAATTATCCCAACAATAAATATTATTTTTATAATTAAATCCGAAACTATCTATTTTTTATAAAATATGTTTGTTGACAATCTCTGATTTTACATATTTAAATTCAAATATTAAACTATATATTCCCACTACACATCGTACAATACGTTGTAAAAACAAATTTATATTCTTTCGATTGCAGTCCCTACTGCACATCGGGCCACGCGTTGCTGGCGCCAAATTCTCTCCCGTCTGTAACCTTCCCCCGCTCCATAATAATAACAACATGCCAACATGCTAAGAATATACTAACTATTCCGGAATTTCTTTACTTATTTATTTCCGGTCAATAATAATTAACATTAATAATAATTCCGGGTTATCTAACTCAGTCTATCAAATATATTATTATAATTTAAATAAAATAATCACTAGCTCAGAACTTTATAAACACAGTTATGTCTGTGAAATGAATCAACATAAACATCTTTTATTATTCCCATGAGACCTGGAGCAATGACAAAGGAACAAGCCGAGAGATCATTGAGATACTATCCCAATGGCATAAGAACACTATCCTAAATAATTGACTAATAGCATTCCTACGACTTTTAAAACTTTTATCATATCTTAATATTTTTAAAACAAATTCTAGCTCACATAAATAAATTAATTAAATAAAATAGAGTTAAATTAATCAAATCATATCAAATCAAATAGATAAATCAATAAGTAAATAAATAACTAAATCTCAGGTTCATAAATTGTAATTAAAACTGATTTCATATTGCCATAGTAAACTATGATAAGGGAATTTTATGTCATAGTTCACTACGTAACGAATAACTAATTAATAAGAACAATGACAATAATAAAATAATATAATCTTCTTTTCTTTCTAGATGTATTAAATATTTTCGTGGTAACATTTATTAATCTGATAATCAAAAGTTATGTGGTAACGTTCGCATATATTTTACTTAAATATTGTGGCAATTAACCCATGACCAATACCTGTTCTACTTATACTTCTTTCATTTTATTATGTAAATAAAACAAAATAAATTATTAAAATTTCTAATATTTATTATCCTGTGCAAAATCATAAACATGTTTAATTATAAACGTGCGTTGTGATTTCATGCATTTCATGTGTAGGAAAAACAACAACCAAGACACAAAGCTTACTAATAAAATTTTATAACATTTTATTAACATTATAACAAATAACACTTTGTACATTATTTACAGCGGATATCCCTATTTACTTATCACAAACTTTTATTTATACCCGTTGATGTCTTAACATTATTATTATCGAATTTTATTTTACCCTTTTACCATTAATAATTACAAAAGTATTTTACAATATTATTATTATTGGATACATGTTTTGAGCTTAGCTGAATACACAAAATTTCTATCCATTAAACTTTTCTATTTGACATTATGTCCTTATAATTTCAAAATTATATTTCTATAAGATCTTTACTGTTATGTAAAGTTATACAAAAATTACAAAATTATACTTATTCTTGTTAGTATGGAATCCTACAGAATTTAATCCTTATGATATTTTCATGTTCCTTTTATTATCAATCATAATATAATTACTGATAAAATTTTGATCCCATCCTTAACTTTATATAGCAATTAACATTATCCACACACTATGTAAAAATACACATTTTTTTGTTATATATTTCTTTAACTCATTTTCCAAATAAACATGCAATCTCTTTTACTAAATCTCACGTACAATATTTTAAAATCTTATTATTGTTTTAAAACTTAATTCTAAGGTTTTTTTTCTTTAAAATTATATCAGTTTAGCAATTGGCTTTAAAATTATATCATATGATTCTTCATCTTTTATAATACTTATACTTTCACTTTGGACTTATACAATTCTACTTTACTCTAGTAAATAACTATTCTTACATAACTACTATCTAACTTACTTTCTATCTTATGTATCATTTCTATAAAATTATCTCCCTGACGATGTATTTTCATGAAATCAAGATAGCGAAGATATAGATGCGTTGGATCAAAATAAACAAGATATTATCCTTTATAAAACTTTGACAATCATGGCACAGTGAATTTAAGGACGCCATAGAGGAGTGACTTTTATCTGTCTATCTGCCTCTAGTATTGGAAGGATGCTAAAGCTATTTCTTCAGCTTCATCACATCAGAAAGTTTCAAAGATATGTAAAAAAACACTGTCCAGAATATATGTGCTCAGTTGTAGGGCGAAGTTATCTACACTGAAGTCACACAAATAATTATGATCCACATATTTCATTCCTTATAGTTTAATAAAACATCCTCTTGGTTTCCTTTGACATCAGTACTCCCAAGTCACTATCTGATTGATTTCTTCAGATTCATCTCTTCATTACATCGACAAATTCTCTGTCTACTTTGCTAATAATAATAAAATTCATTTTTATTTAACTATACAGCTATTCTTAAGAAAATTCTTTACTATACTTCTCGTATATTTCTATCTCTACTGTTATAAACTATTTGAATATTTTCAATATAAAACTCAAAAGAATCACATAATTAATATGCTACTTATTATTAATCATTTTTAGATTATTTATTGCATGCACATTTTAAAATTTTACTACTCTCTTAAATATATGTTTGATGTTGGATAAATGTGTACTTATAACTTTTAACATCTTTCATACTTCATTCATTAATAGATGACCTATAAAAAAAAAAATATTACATATTACCAATAATATTAAAATTACCAACGATCTCTATCCTCTGGATCGTATTTGTAAACTTCTCCATTCCAGGACTTCTAGTAGGTATTTAAAATTTTCCATACACACATTTTTATTTATACTAATATTTCTCTCATTCCATTAGCTCGTATATTTAAATATAATTATTATAAAATTTATGTTTATATGTTTCCCTAAGCTAATTCAAATTTTATACTTTAAATACAATAAAAAAAAAATAATTAAAACTATATTTACGATACAGCTTTGTTGGACTCGCTTGGAAAATCGTTCATTGCAAAGCTAAAACAAAAAATTATATTTTATTTTCTTCAGTCACTTAATGTTCTAATTTAAACTTTTAATTCTGTTTATTAATTCTTCTTGGACGATGATCCTTAATTTTCTTCATCTTTTTCCACTTATTCTTGAGATCTCCTTTACATAGTCTGCTAGCTTTTTCCCCCGCGCGCTTGGTTTTCCCTCGATGCATCTTGTACTTTATTTTAAAAATTCAATAAATTTTTCTTTATTTCCATGGATCCATTTTCCTCATTTTAGTGATTAATTATATCTGTTTAAAATAATATTCTTTCCATTTAATATCTTTTCCTTTTTTCTATGATAAGATAAAAATCCAAGTTCCTCTTAGTAAATTCATATAGCACTTTATGCAGGACTATGCCTTTTCTTCTATTTTAAATTTTTAAAACTATATTTTTTTTTTAAATAATGTTTCCTTTAATATAACATATTTTTCTTTATCACTATTTTACTATATACTCGAGAAACATATTATAATTTTTCCATTGAGAAATATGACTTAGTTTTAAATACTTATAAAACAAATGTTCGTCATAAGATTCTCTCGATAGCAAATAGTTGCTTTCTTATATTTTTCACACAGCTTTTCCTTTGTATTTTTCCTAGTTATAGGATTTAATTTCTGGTTGAGCACAAATAATACAAAACTTATACAATTTTCACTCATTTTTCTTTCAATAATTATTTCAATTATTATTCTTGGTATTTCCATTTTATTGTAGGCTGAATGGTCAAATTTGATCAAATCCACTGGTAAGATCACGTAGAAATTAGCAAATCATCTTTCTGGATACAAAATTATATTATCTGTTCAAGACTAACTTTAGAATAATTATTAATTTATAAATTTATATTACTTTTTTCAGCTTCGATGTTACAAGCAATTCAAAAAGGTTACCTTCCTCTTCAACTTTCACATTCCATCTCCCGCTTCTGTCTATCTTAGATTTTTTTCTTGCCAATTTAAATCTGTTGATTGGTCAATATTTGTTTTTAGCGCGAACAATATTAGTCATTCTATTTTGGATGATAAATTGTACTTTTTAAATAAATATTTATGACGTAATGTCTGGAATATTACTTTAACTTAATATTATTAAATTTAATCATAGTTTGATAAAATTATTATTTGATCTTTAAAATAATTATTAAGACAATCTATAATATTTTAAACTTTAATTTTTATGATAGATGACAATTATATCTAGTTTTAAATTCACAAACTTTATTATTATTTACCAAGTGTGTGTGTGCGTGAAAGCATGTAATATACGATCACGTGTCTATTCACTTTACAAAAATAATCTTTTATTTATGTCTCGGTTTAAATTACCAAAACTAATGTATTTTCTAATTTTTGAAAAATAAATTGAAACTTATAGGACTAAATATAATTCTCACCATCCCGAAGTTTATTAATAAAAATATACCCTATTAATTTTGACTAATTATAATATTATCTTTCATTTATTTAAACTATTAATTCTGAAAATATTATATTCTAATCATTACTATAATTTTAACTGTCTATAGCTGTGTTATTTTGTATGGCCAGCTTTCACAACCATAAGCAATGATATTAAAACTTTATTTAACTGTTTACTTTTTAAAATACTTTATTATACTGTTATCTGTTAGGTATTTTAGCTTAAAATTGTATTACAAATCTATTATTACTTTTATATCACTTAAATATAACTTAAAATTTAAAATTTTTTTTCATAATTGACCTTTCTACCCTACCTATGATCTACAGACAAGGGCACAATATATATATATATATATATATATATATATATATTAGAAAATACAGTACTTAAAAGTTTATAAAAAATATATCTATAAACATCACTTAGGACCACTTTTAAGTATTCTTGTGGTTTTTGTCAACTAATACTTTTAAATGGTCAACTTTCCCATGATTCCGTGATATTAATGTTTGCTGCCTGCCTATTTATTAAATCTTGCTTGTATTTATATATTAATATCATGCTTCCTTAATTTTTTTATTATTATGATTTCTTTCAGTTTCTAATATTTTTATGTTACTTATGGTCATAAAAGATGGAAGCTGATAAATTATCATTATTTTTATAATTTTGTTTTGTATTTTGAACCCTTTTTAATAATAACAAATACTCTTTTGTTCTTTTTTCCAATGTGCATCTCCACTCACCTATATATCCACTGCCACACTTATGCATCCATTTGTAAATGATACAATTTTTATTTGTCAATAAGATTTTATCTTTTGAATTATTTATTAATTTATTTAAACTTTTAAGTACTATATTTTTTAATATTTATTTATAAATTTACATATATTATTTTGAAGAAATACAGACATCTATTTGTAATATTATATATATAATAGATTAAATTATTTTTTTAGAAAATCCACAAGATTGCGCAGATATTCAAAAACAAGGATATACAAAGAGTGGGCTGTACAAAATACAAGTTTCTAAAAATAGTAACTCCATCAATGCTTATTGTGACTTGATTACAGATGGTGGAGGATGGACAGTGAGTATAAATAAACATGAGTTGATTGTGAAAATAATTTCAATAAGATTAGAACATTATTCACAATAATTTATTTTTTTGCCTATTTATATTATATGATGAAAAACTAATACAGATGAGAAAATTTATATTTTCTTTCCTTTTTAATCTCTATAGATTTCTATTACAAGATAGATTAATAGATAGATACATGTATGGAAAGTTATATGGATAAACAGATAAATGTATTAATGAGATGAATGGACAAATAAGTACATGGATTTATAGCTAAATAGAAAAATGGATGGACAGATAGATAGATGATTTAGTGTGCATATATGTGTAATATTATTATTCGATGTCTGTATTTTTTCAAAGCAATATACATAATTATATAATTGAATATTTATAAATATAGTAATTCGATAATTAAAAAGATATCTACTTAGGAGAGCTTTCAATTATCCTAGTAATCTTTGTCAACTAACACTTTGAAAGGCTAACCTTCCCACAATTCTGTGATCTTAATATTTGCTGCCTGCCTATTAATTAAGTCATGTTTGTATTTATATATTAGCATCGCTTCCTTTATTTTCATTTTATTGCTATTTTTTTCAATTTGCAATATTTTACATTATTAAAATTATAGTCAAAACCATAAATACATGACTTATTATGGTCGTAAAAAACAAATGCTGAAATATTATTATCTACTTTACAATTTTGTTTTGATTTCTGAACTAGTTTTAATAACAGCAAGTGCTATTTAGTTCTGTTTTCCAACATACATCTCGATTCACCTATATATCCACTGACACACCTACATATCCATTTATAAATGACACAATTTTTATTTATAAATGAGGTTTTATCTTTAGAGTTATTTATTAATTTATTTAATGTAGGAGGTGTGTAAATGCAATATCACATATACCTTTATAAATATTCCTTATAAAATTTACTTGATCATTCTAAATATATTGTTCTGATATCCATATTTTTTATTAGCAGGAAAATCAATATTATTATTAAAATTTTTAGTCTTATATTTTGTATTAAAATCTCTAATAACATTATATATATATTGCACATATAGGATCCCATCCCACACATATATATTCTGAAATTTAAATTTTTTTTTTATAAATACATATGTTTTTTTGTGTGTGCTTGTTATGTATGTTGATTAAGCCATATTAATAAACATTTGTTATTGATGGGAAGTAGTGAAAAGTGAATATTATAAAAAATATTATTATTTGCAATAGATTTACATTAAATAAAGATATTAAATATTTAGCTTAGTTTTTTTTTAAAATGCAACAGGCTTAAAAAAGGTCACTAAGATCAATAAATTAATGGGATTGTAAGGCACATGTATGTCTGTGAAAACAGTGAGGATATAAATGTATTAAACAGACACATTTTCAATCTTGTTAATTGATCATAAAGTTTATTCTTTTTTACATTTTCTGAGTTTCTAAATTTTCCAAAAGAAAAGAATGTTTGATAAATGGGGGGTGGGGGGGTGACAAAACTGGAATATATTTAAAACTGCTGGAATGATTGTAGGAGAGAGGATTGGAGATGAGAGTCAGCATTGTATTATTGAAGGGAGTATATTTCAAGCTCCGAGAAACAGAGTTGATTTTTTTTTCCTCCAAAAGTTAAAACCAAAATGACAACCTCTTGCTTTGAACAGCATAGCAGAAGATATGCTGAGATATAAACACTATGGCAACTATGTATTAAATCTCTAAAAAAAGAAGTTGAAGAAAATAAATTTAAATGGTGTTTATATATTTTTCTATTTATAAGACAATGAAGATGCATTGCTAATCTTGTTGTTTTGTTCTCTGAAATCTAGCATCATGGGTTGATTCACTAATCTGTCTGTGTACTAGTATATACAAGTTGTTAATACCCAAAGAATGGCTGAGTTTAAAGCCAACTGCATATGCTGTCTGAGATATTTCTTTTTTGTCTCCTGGCCAATTAAAGAATCAGCATATTTGACAGGAGGGAGAAGAGAAAAGAAGATAAGAAAGATGTATAAAAGCCCCACAACCAACCTCAACTGAATCAGTTTTTTAAAGTTTCTTTATATTCATCATAAGTGCCTGCACTAACTTTTAAAATGGTAGGAATAAGATAAATCAGCAATTAGAAGCTTTCACTAAGAGAGCAGTCTAATATTTGAAACTGGAACATTAATAAGAACTGAAAATAAATCGGGTAACTTTAAAATTTGATTAACATTTTTTTTTGCTTATTTAAAAGTAATCAATCATTGAAGCTTTTCTATAATCAAACATTTTTTTCTTTTAAAACATAAACATTAAAAGTTTGTTTATTGATTGTATTATTATCATTATTGCATAATAACACTTGTGCATACAATTTAAAATTTATTAAACTTAATTTTTTTATTATCTTTTGATATTTTTTTATATATTGTAATACTAAAATGTCTTTTTATTATTGTTATTTATTCAGTGTGATAATTGAGGAACCTTTCAATATATGCTTTATAATGGTTTTTTTTTTAATTTTTCTCTTTGCATATTAAATTTGATATAATTTATTTTTGCTCAAGATTTCAATATTTTTTATATATGTGATTTATGTATCAATGCATAATATAAAGGGACACATTTTAACATAATGTATATGTTGACATATCACAGAGTCTGTGCGTGTGTGACTGCTTATACCCACAAGTCAAAAATAGGTTAGACTAACAACGTCTTATTGATTAATCGTTATTTTAAGGGAGCAAATTAAAGAGTAGGGTGTCACACGTGTATGAAAGTAAAAAAAAACACACATTGCATGAATGAAATTTCCCTTTATGACATATATAAACGGTAGGGAAAATCTTGAATTTATGCATTCCATAGAATTTTTTTATGTCATTTTAAGACAGCTTATTTCAAAATAGATAGGAACATGAACATATATATATATATATAAATTTATTTGGTTATGCATATAGTATTAAATATTTTGTTTTAATTATGCGTTTGATACAATAATTGCGGTCAATTGTATAATTAGTAATTTGATTTATTAAAAGGAAGAGTGTTAATAAATATGATTATACCATATTTGGTTTCCCAGTTCTTATTATTTTTTTTTTTTTTGATTTTATCATTTTAGTTATGATACATCATCATCACTAATAAAAGTTAAACGTGGGATAGTAATTTACATATAATGATGTTTTGGGATCACACTTTACATATAACCAAGTTTTAAGTAATTATAGGCTAATAGCAAAAAGCTAAAATTTTACGTTGTGCCAATGGGTTTTGACCATCATCATCAACAGTAGAATATTACAAGTTAAATTACCGTTTGAACAAATAATGTTTCAAATAAATAATTATTGATTTAAAAGAATCTAAATTTTATGCTATGAGATTCGTTATCATCGCTAGGAAATATTAATAATTAAATCCCACTTTGAATGTAATTAATATGTTTAGTAAATAGGGGTTTATAAAAAGCTAGATATCATGTGGTGAGATTCGTGATGACCATTCATCATCATTGTTAAATATTGATGATTAAGCTATAATTTTAAATATAATTTTAAATATAAATGTGATTCATTATGATCAGTCATCGTGGCTGGTGAATATATTTATTTAAATCTCATATAATTTTAAGTAAGTGCTTATATGTTGATAAAAGATAAATTTGTTGTTGTGAGTTAATTGCAAAAGTTGTGGCTGGAATCACCATCCTCATAGTTATATTACAATGTATAAATAAATTAAATAAAGGGTTTAATCGCCATATATGTAATTAATGGTCCTCCCTATGTTGTTTGTTTGTGAGCCATTAGTAAGAGCATACATACATTGTACATTGATATACTTAAACTGAGCTGGTAATATCTGTAAAAGTGTTAGGTATTGAAATTTTATGATATTGGGATCTTATAGTGTTATGGACTAACTAAGATATAAGGATGTCATTTTCAAATCATCCCAAGTGCATGTGTAGTAAAGAATGTTCCGAATGGGTTTGAACTCAGTGCACTATGGACAGATATTTACCTAGGTTTAAAATAATCTAGTGGCACCTGGGAAAAACACATGTACTTACCTAAACTGAATAAAAGTGATTAAGTCCCTTTTTCAACTTGATGATATTAATTTTCTTTGATACTTTTAAGTAGTTACTAATAGCGCCAGTGTGTGCTATCATGAACTGTCTTATATATGTAGAAAGAGGAAAGGGAAAGATTCTTTGTTGAAAGAATCTATTATTGGAGAGAAGCGTAATGCACTCCATGGATTTCACTGTAATTTTATTCAGTTGCTATGGCTAATATTGATTTATCTAGTGACAATGGCTAGTATGTTTTATTAGTTACAATGACTTCCCAATATCAAGAAAATATTTTAAATCTTAAATGATGCCAGTGATGATTTTCATTTTATTTTGTCTGTTTATAAATGAGATAATTTATTTATCTCATTATCATCAGAGTGACTAAATTAATGTTTGTGATAGATGCAAATGGGCTATGTTATTATATTTATTTATAGTTACAAAATGGCAGTAGCTATTACAATAATATATTTATGTTAATTACAAATTGTCTATCATATTTTATATTTTATTGTCATTACAAAATGGCTGCCCAAATAAGGCTAGAAATACGCTCTGTACCTGAGAAGTCAGAATGGCCTCAGGTTCCATTATGTAACAGATATCATCAATTATCTATTTAATTACAAATTAGTAAGCTATCATAACATATTTTTTTCAATTACTATATATATGATTATAATTGTAGCCAACATTTAACAATTCATTCGAATATATTTCGATATTCGAATAAATTGTTAAATGTTGACTACAATTATAATCATATATATATATTTTTTTATTATTTTTTTTTTTTATTTATTTTTTTTTTTTTTATATATTTTTTTTTTTTTTATTTTTTTTTTTTTTTTATTTTTTTTTTGGAAATTTTTATATTTTATTTTTTTTAAATAATTATAAAATAAATGGTTTTTTATTGTAATATAAGGGAGGGGGGAGGGAAAATTCAAATTTACCAAAGAGAGAGTTAAATAATTTTTTTTAATATATAAAAAAAAAAAAAAAAAAAAAAGAAGATAGAAAAAAAAAAAAAAAAAAAATTTTTATATTTTTTTTTAATATTTATGGTGGAATATAGGACCCATTTAAATTTTTTTTTTTGTTTTTGTTCCCCAATTTTCCTTATCTCAATATTATTATTAACATAATTAAAAAAAAAAAAAAAAAAAACTATTCACACCTTTTGTTGTTTTGGTTTTTAAAAAACTTACTTTATTTATTAAAAAATTATTTTTTCCATAAAATAATTTTAATTTTACTTTCTCTTTTATATAAAATATAAAAACACCCTTTTACTTACCCCCCACATAAAAAAAATTAATTATTAAAAATAATAAATTTTTATTTTTTTTTTTTTTATTTAATTTTATATATAAAAAAAATAATAAAAATAAAAATTATATTTTTATTTTATTTTAATTTAAAAAAAAAATAATATATTTTTTTTTTAAAAGAGAAAAAAAAAAAAATTGTTTGTTACTTTTTTTTGATAAATATTTATATATTATTAGAGATCTTAATACAAAATATACGAATAAAAATTGTAATAATAATATTGAAATATATTCGAATGAATTGTTACATGTTGGTTACAATTATAATCATATATATATATATATATATATATATATATATATATATATATATATATATATTATTAGAGATTTTAATGCAACATGTAGGAATAAAAATGTTAATAATAATATTGATTCTCCTGCTAATAAAAAAATATTGATATCAATACAATATATTTCGAATGATCAAATAAATTTTATAAAGAATATTTATAAATGTATATGTGATATTGCATTTTACACACCTACTACATTAAACAAATTAATAAATAACTCTAAAAATAAAACCTCATTTATAAATAAGAATTGTCATTTATAAATGTATATATAGGTGTGGCTGTGGATATATAGGTGAATCGAGATGTATGTTGGAAAACAGAACTAAAGAGCACTTGCTGTTATTAAAACAAGTTCAAAAATTGAACAAAATTGTAAAGTAGATAATAATATTTCAGCATCTGTTTCTTACGACCATAATAAGTCATGTATTTATGGTTTTGACTTCAATTTTAATAATGTAAAATATTGCAAATTGAAAAAAATAACAATAAAAGGAAAATAAATGAAGCTATGCTAATATACAAATACAAACATGACTTAATTAACAGGCATGCAGCAAACGTTAAGATCATGGAATTGTGGGAAGGTTCGACTTTTAAAGTGTTAGTTGACAAAGATTACTAGGATAATTGAATGGGCACCTAAGTGGATAAATTTTTAATTATCTAATTACTGTATTTATAAATATTCAATTATATATATATATATATATATCTGTAGATGTATTGATAATAAATAGATTAATATATTTATAGACAGAGATGAAAAAAGGAGTATACTTCAAAAGAAAATTGATAAATAAACGAATGAATAAATAGTTTATATATAATATAAAAAAAAATATATAAATGAATGGTAGTTATACAAAAAGTCTGATATGCAAATAAACAACTAAAGTTCTTATGAGCATGTATACTGTTCATATATTGAATATGAGAGTGATTTAGTAGGTGAGCAGTTAATTAAAGAAATTAATAAATGGAGAGATGAGCAGGCAGACTAGTAGATGACTGGATGACAAGTCACCAATGAATAGACAGTTATACAAAACTTTAAAATAGAAATTATGAAAAAAATATATTAGTTTTAACAAATTTATTTTTTTCATTAGGGTGAAAAAAATAAAATTAAAGGTCTGAAATAAATTTAAATTATGTACAATTTGAACTATTTTCACAATCATTATTAACAGCTTACAACGCTTATAAGATGCTTGTTTTATTTTGCATTTTCTAATGAATAATGCTTATTTTTTGTTATGGTCCTTGCGTACATGTAGGTGAATGTCCATATATATAATAGAATAAAAAACTATTAAACTTAATATTTTCTTATATCATAGCTATCATCTACTTTTTCAAAAATATGTAACATTTATATAATTGTGACAAATGTGATACGATTTATAAAAAATTTCTATATACGTGTGGATATATGCAATGTTTCCTTTAAGTATATTAAGAAACATAATGGAAATATTATTTTTATGACTTTGGAATTTGTTTTTGTTGTGGTTGTTTTGCCTTTTTTTAAATTAATGAGCACAATTATAAAGTTAAGAGTTACTTTATTTTTAATGGCATTTATTTAGATAATATATAAAATAAAACTAAGAAAAATATACCAAAGAAAAATATTTTTGATATAATTTTTATTCTAATTAAAACGAGGTATAAATTCCTATTTAAGTAAAAATTTATGTTTTTAGAGGCTTGTTATTATCAACTATTTAAGTAACATTAGCACTTGTATCACTCATATAATATATTCTGCACATTTTGTACTTAAAACTGTCAGATGTAGTTTTTTTTCAATTCATCAATACTTAATGTAATTTATATCATCTAACCTTATATATAATTCATTTATAGCATCTTTTACTAAATATTAATGAATTCGTAAATTACTCAATAGATCATCTGATATTTAAATACGCAATGTGACAGGTTGAGTTTTCATCCAGGAAGTTTCCACCATCATTACGCTAGACTGCGGAGATATTGTTTTATTTATAATCAAAATAATATTTTAATATTTGCTAGTTAATAAACTTAAGATAAATTTTATATTTCTTTTTTTTTTCTTATAGAATTTTTAATGAAGAAACAATAATAATAATATCAAGTGATTTTTAGCACTCAAGCAAAGGCTGAATACAATAATATTGCTAAATTGAACCTGAGTTTTTTTATTTATTTAAGAATCGAACTAAAAATCTTTAAATCTTAACTCTATCCTTTTCACTGTTATCCAGTGCAAATAAAATTATTTAAAACTGTAAGAGTAAAATATAGCATAGACTATAATAAAAAAAATCAACAAGAGATATTGAAATAAAATTTATATTAATTTCAAATTTTAAAAATGATATAACTCATCGATTACTATAAAAAAATTTTCACGTGTCAATCCTTCCTCTAAGCCCTATTTTGGTTTAGTCCAGTGATAGAGGAATGGATTCTGGAAATCAAGATTTGTGAATCATGACTCAAGTTTATTGTATTCTCATGCATTAAGTTACTATAAACTCTCAAGCAATAAATCCATCTATGGTTTTTTGTTTTATGGTTTAATACATCAGTAGAGTGGTGGATTCTTCTTCTCAAATATCGCGAATCTTGTCTTAGTTCTGAATTCGCACTGTGACTCAAGTGCTGAACATTTTATGGACACCTAAGAAATAAGCCATTTTTAATTCTTCATAAAATAAATGTCTTTAGTCCTGAGATTACATCTATTTCTTAGATGTTGCTGCAGATATATTACGAACTATCATCCATTAAATTTACATCAAGTAATTTAAATAACTAAAGGAAATTCTAAATAAATATTTTCAGTTGAATGTGTTAACAAAAATAGCCTAATAGCTCATTGCTCTGGAGCGTATAAAAAGTTTCAGCACCAGAAACGACATAGCTATATATGCCATTTTCCACTGTACCAAATCATTCGCGTTAATTATATTTAGTATTGTTGATGCGTGAAGAATTTTTAAAAATTTTATCAGATAAAAGTGTATTTGTGTTATATGAATATAACTGATTGCCATGAAATATTCAGATTGAATATGCTTTTATCTATTAGAACAAAGTTTCAAAATTATAGTTATATAAAAAATAATTTTGTAACCTATTCTCACAATTTATTAATTGTATTTTACCATTTATTGTATGAGTAGCTATAATATATAAGATTACCAGTATAATAAGTTTTCAATTAAAATTGAATCTTTTGGTGATTATCTTGGTTGAAGTTTGGTTTAACTCTTTCATTTGATTGGGATGAAATACCATGATGTGAGGATCCTGATCCATTAAAAATCAGCATATACTATACATCATTACATCAAGGAAGAGTCAAATAATTTTAATGTAATTTTGCATTGAATATTTGCATTTTAATGCTAGTAATTCTATATTTTATTTTTCATATTAGTCCAAAAATTATTTATTATTCTTCTTTCATAAAAATACTATGTTACACAATGTAATAACTATTGAAATCAAGATAGCTATACGATGCATAGGACATGAAGGAATGACTAGAGTAAAGACTCAATAGTATAAAAATATATTTGACAATCCACATGAAAACAGTGTGAAAGGATAAATACAACTTTTTGTCCAATACCTTCAGAAATAATGTCCAGGTTATCTATTTAGCAGTTATCGAACATTTAAAAATACAAAATATCAAAGACTGTCCACTAAAAATACATACAAGACACGGGCTATTTTAAATGTACTTGCATAAAACTACTAAGATAAAATATAGGCTCTTTTCCTATCTTCTTAACATATCCTACATATAAGACATCCATGGTTTCATTATTTCTACTTTCCCATCACTATCGTTTAAAACTTCAAAATAGATCTAAACAATCCACATCGTAAAATAACTAGCAATATTCCCATTAACAAACAAAGTTAACATATAACATTATGAATCCAGAACTACTATAAGAAAAGGTTTTATGCACTTAAAACTTAACAACAAAATACAAATGTCCTTGATTTTAAAACATTAAAATCAATATTCAAATATTTAAATACTATATAGTTCATTCAGTAAAGAATCGTAAAATTATGAGCATCGGTAAATTATAGTAAACTTTGTAATGTAAAAAAGAAAAAAAATGTATGCATATCTCTTTTTTATTCATAGCTTATATTTCATAATAATAATAAAAAGAAATCTATATGTGTTACTATCGCACACATACTTAGGTTTACACATTCATTTGACAAAAGAAATATTTTTCTTTAAAAAATCCAAGCAACTCTTAAAAAAAATAAATTAAAATGTACATCATATGATAATTAAACAATTTTAAATTACCTAGTGACTTTACGATTTGTAAATCACTATTTTGACATCTTCCGTTCCAATTGAGCATATAAAAAAATATTAATCAAAATTTTCATTCATCCAATGCACCAGCTATTATACTTTAAAATGTTTTCAAAACTTTTCAAAAAAAATATTAATATTGTTAGAATAATAATAATAAATATTTAAAATGTAATCTTTATTATCCTATACAATAAATTCTAATACTAATTTAGTATATTTAAAATAATAATTAAGACTAAACTTACATAATCCAATTTGTGACTGTCCTTCAATAAAGTTCAAGTAACTGTTCTTCAATACAGTTCAATGTTTCAACTGGAAACCTATGCAGTTGCTATGCGATGAGTATTGTCTGAAGTTTTTCTTGCACGGAATTCTCCCCTCCTCTCATAGCACAAATAACAATAAAAAAAGAAATAGTCGACTTTTAAAATTGCAGAAAATCTGGGAAATTATTGCTCATTCTGTTCTTCAAAGTCTTAAAAACCAGTCTTTTATCTGTTGCTTTCACAGGATAACATTTATTAATGTGATATCACTTTTTAAAATTATTACTTTAGGTAAGTTCCATTGTTTTCATTCACATGAATTTCAGTGGCTTAAAGGAGCATCATCATTGGCCCTTTAAAATAAGTTTGCATGCTAGCAGAAATGGGCATTTTTTCATTCTTTTTTTTTTTTAAAAAAAAAAACTATTATTTTATAATACAGATATGTAATAATAGATGAATTCATATTTGAATATTCCAAAGGTTATTTACTTAGTCGTGATAATATTTATTTTTATTATCTATTATCTTTTTTTTTTACTGCAAAACATGCTTTTCTTTTTTATATAACAAAATATTCACATATTTTGAAAATAACTTGATAAAGCAATTTATATTTATAATCACATTTGTCTTTTAATCTTCTTCATGTTCTGAAAGTTTATAATTACTTTTAAGTAAATATCTCTTTTAAAAGTGCTGCACATTTCTTTAAAATATATACAGTTAATAGTATAAGTAAAAGAACGATATATTTTTTCATACTGCAACTTACTCTTGAATACTTTTATAAATTTTTCAAAAAAATTCAGTTTCAGTCTTTTTCCAGGTATTTTTTTTATTCCAATAATATGTTTTAAAAGTTCTTAAATTATTACATACAAACATGTTAAATATCCAAGTTAAATTTCTAGATACTATCCACTTTAAACTCCAAAGTACTTTACCCAAAAATTATAATAGTTTTTAGATAGTACAGGAAAAATTATACTTTCCTTATTTATTTGCATCTTCACCGTTAACCTTCGCATGCAAATTATCTCAGGTTTATATTCCATTAATTATAATGAACTTGAATTAAGACTTGAATAGAAATACTAATAGGAAACTGATTGGGTTTAGGGAAACATTCTTAGTCTAACTTAATAATTTTATAATCCTTTAAACTTTTTTTAAAAATAATAAAATTTTAAAAATTAAAACTAATTGACAATTTAAGCAATATATTACTGACTTATAGTAATATACTGGGTTCTCCTTTTAAACAATTAATAATTAAAAAAGTAAATAATAAAAGAACAACAAAGAAGTGAAAAAAAAGTGTGAGCACCTGTTTATGTACCTGCTCTAATTACCATTTGATTGGTTACTTGACCCTCAGCTTACAAATTAATTTACATATTTGTTAACTTTGTGCTTTTAAGATTTAGAAATAAAATTATGAATCATCATTTTTTTAATAATAATATGATAATACTGAATTCTAAATCAATTTTATAATTATACTTAAACAAATTAAAAACTTTAAAATAACATATTTTAAATAATTCTTTATCAATTTAACCATCACTTAATTCTAATATATTCATTTTTAGTTTATCATTATTAACTTCAATTTTTTTAAAATAATTAATAATTCCTATATTTATTTTTATGATATTCAAATGTTCTCAATTTTAAACAATTCTAAAGTAATTTTAACAACTTTCTTAAAAATCTTGCAAGCACAAAAATACATGTATTGTTAATCACATGATCATAATCCCAGACATAATGTTGCACTTTTTATATTCACTGCCTGAAATAGAATTAACTAAATATTTAATTACAAAAATATTATATCATAAAAATAATAAAATATAATGATAAAATTTGGATTAATAAATTTTGATATTATTTAAACAATAAATAAAATTGAATACACTTGTTTATACCATTAAATACTCAAACTTTTAATAAATAATTATAATATAAATTTAAATCTAATTTTATAAAGTGCATTTAATAAATTACTTAAATATTAAACATTATTTAAAACTTAGTTTTCAAAAGCTTTTTAATAAGACTTCTACTACATAATTTTAAATCATTATAACTATGACCAGTTCTCTTAACCATAAAAAATACATTATTTAACATTTATAATATATTATTTAACATTTTATAATAACTTTTAAGTATTTTTATAACTTTTAAATTCATCTCAACAAAGTTTAGAACCCTATTAACATTATTATAGCACTTGCAATACTTACTTTTCTTTTAATTTAAATTTTTTTAAGAAATTGGCTTTTAAAACCTATTCAGACCTAATAAAAATGATACAAAATATATATAATTTTACAAATTGATATCTGTATTTCTTCAAAATAATATAAATAAACTTATAAGTAAATATTTGAAAATACAGTAATTAAAAATTTTAAAAACAACAAAAAATATAAACATCATATAGGAATGCCTTCAACTAACTCATATCTTTTATATATATATATATATATATATATATATATATATATATATATATATATATATATATATATATATATATATATATATATATATATATATATATATATATATATATATATATATATATATATATATTATAATAAAAATAATAAATGTAATGGTAATATACTATTATAAACAATCATTCAATCTGTAGAAGTACTTTCAGTTAATTTTTTAAACCTGCCTCAAGTGCCATTGAATTAAAAAAACAAAGTGGAAGCAAACATCATCTCATATTTTAATGTTAGCAGTTTGTCTGTTTATTAAATGCATTTTATTCCTATTTATAAAAATTGCCTTCTTAATTTTTTCTTTTATTATGGTTTCTCTCTTCAGGAAGAATTTTCACACTTTCAAAATCAAATTTAAATTTATATTAAAACAGTCAGATCTGTCTATTCATGTTTCACCTACTATATACTATAGTAGTATTTATCTATGCATGCCTATACCCAAATCCTCATATATTATGCTAATTTTAAATTTAATTATACTGGTTATGTGTGTGTATATATTTTAGCATACAGTATAGAAATTGTATGCATATATGTAAGAAATCAGTAAATACACATTTTTTATATCGCTAGAGGTTAAATAAATGTAAACATGCTATGCATATGTAACCAAAACCTACGTATATGAAGGAGAGAAATAATGTTATAGGATTAAAACATTAGAAAATTTCTTTATTTAAAATATTATTCTAAAATTAATATTTGAAATTATAATATTTCTGCACATAGCATTAAATTGTTTGAATATGTTACGTATATAATAAAATTGTTTACACAGGTTTAGATTTGTTTTTCAAAAAAGGTAATTTAGTAAAATTAATCCTTCTCACTGTATTCTGACCTACTTAAAATTTTAAGAATAAAAATAGATTTTAAAACAACTATGAATAAATTAACCTGGTCAAGATCATGAGACCCACCTGTAAAAAAAATTGATAACAGCAGGAATCCTAGATTTCCAATATTATAGCAAGTTAATTAGAAAAATATATCTGAAATTACCACAAAAGAAAAAGAGAAGGCGAGAGGGGGTGAACCAGTATATAAACTCACTGCAGCCATCTTTAGTAGCTTACTCTTTCTTGACTTGCAATTATTTTAGTGAAATTTTGTAAAATTGTGAATGATGATGATGACGGGGGTAAAAAGACAATTCCTTGCTTTCGAGCCTGGAAAGGTAGTCTACAGAATGCAGAGAGAGATGAACCAAAAGCCTATGCCATCTAAAGAAAGCACCTTAACTTTTAAACTATATTTCATAACTCCTAAAGCTAGCTAAATGTATTATCAATGGCCAATATAATTTAATGTATTCTAAATTAAAATGTAAATTTTATTTTTTCTTATTTAAATTGTAAATCTTGCCCAATTTTAACTGACAGATATGTTGCCAACTTACTTTACATATTTTAGCCTAATAAGACTTGCTTTTATTAATAATTTTCATAAATAAATTAAACTGATATTACACTGAATTAATATAATCTGGGCTATTTTCTTTCATTCTCTTTTATACTAAGCAAATAAAGCCAAATTTCAGACTTCACTTATGTGAAATCTTATTTCTAAATTTATGTTTCTTTTAGTTAAATCTATGCTAATATTATTTTATTTTCAATTATCTATTTGTTTATGCTATGTTCATTCAGAACAGAGATGACTCACAGTTAAATGATTAGTGAGAAGTGATTAGATATTCTCGCATGTATGTAATTCCACATTTATTAATGCACAAACAAAACACCCTTCTGAAATGGATAAAATAAATATTATTTGAATTATAATTAAAAGCTTATAAACACTTTAAGATAGGTTTGCTTTAAATGAAATATTTAAATAATATTTAGCTGAAATAATAAAATATGGCATAAAGCTATAATTTAGTATTATAATTATCAAAAATATGCTGTAATCCTCCCTAGAGTTATATAAATGTCTATATAGATGGTTTAGCAAATTAGATTCATAAGCTTTCCTTAATAGCATAGTTATAGAAGCTAGATTATGAACTGATTTATGGTAGTTTCATGGAAGGAAACTATTGTTTTGCATCATATTTTATTATATAATGATGTAGTCAGTGTAATGAATGTGTCCTTAGGAAACGCATTAGCATATATACTCTTGCTTATATAATATGCTTCCAATGGGCATAGGTTTTAAGGGTCACCACATTACTCTTAGTTCGGACAACTATTTCTTCTTCAAATGGGTGTGGGCTTTAAGGGCTACCCCATTCTTCATATTTAGGACTGGAGCATAAGGATCCAGAGTGTTATATTAGTTGTTCAATCACCTGGACAAAAAGGTCTCTTTTTGACAGCAATGGGTACGGTAAAAGGGAACAAGTTACATGGTAACAAATCCCATGAGCAAGCACACATTTAAGACACACAGACTCAGATTATATATTTTGTAAGTCTCTTAGTATCTGAAGTCTGACTGCCTATCATCAGTTCATCCCACCATAATAATTTGCATTTCAGCATTGATCTGAAACAGAATCTAATTTTTATAGGCATATATGCTATAGAGAGTGTTTGTTAAATAATAAGCATTAAATAAAATATTACTTATAAATGATAATAATCATTTCTGATAGCTGCCTAAAGCAAGTCTAAATCCAAATATATGGCATAAACTAAGCATAGATTATCATGAGCATACTAAACCAATTTGTAACAGTAATAAGTCTCATAAAAATGTAACTTAGTAAATTATAAATCTTCATCAACTGCGAGTGATATATATATATATATTATAATAGTCCTAAAGGATATATATATATATATTATAACAGTCCTAAAGGAAGGATTCTTATCATATCTGCACTACAAGGGTGCCATCTAGGCATTTGAACCTAGAAAATTTACACACTGTTAAGATCCCACTTTATTTTATATTTAGACCGTTAGCCCAAGTCACCAGCTCAGTGGATACGCAGAGATAATAATATATAACTTTAATTTATATCTTAAATATAGAAAAAATAAAAGCCACTGCCAGTACTTAACACACAAACAATATTTATTTATGCACATATATAATCATTTTAAATTTGAGGAATAACATTTATTATTTAGATTTTAATATTAACTTTTAATTTAAATTATTATTTTAAGATTTTAAATCATCCACACAGATGAATTTTATATTTATTTTAAGATTGTCGAGTATGAATAAACTACATATATTTGCATTTGAAAAGAAAATATTCTATCCCTTATTTAACCTTAGGCCAAAAGCTCGCAGTCAAACCAGCATCAATCCATCTGATACACTGATGTATTCAATGTAGCATGAAAATATGACAGCACAAAAAATACTATACTGTCAGGAATATACATCTGAACAGTATAGTTAGAGAAGACATTGACTCTTGTCCAATACAGGAATGTTACCTCTGTATAGCAAGAAGAACAATAAAAAAACTCCATAGGAAGGGATTGCATTTTTTCATCTTACTAATCCCTTCCATAGGCAAAAAGAGGTGTGCGGCATATAATGGGGATCCTGCACATAGTGAACCTCATACTACATCTAATTACACCAATATATCTAATACATTGACCTAATTTAACTATGAAACAAATAACATAAGATTACCCTCCCCTAATTAATTAATATAACTTTACAAATCTATATAGCCATTCATGCCCAACTTAAATTTAACATTTATATAAATTTGCACAGATGAATTTTATAAAAGTTTGTTTTTTAATGTTGAGTATAGATTGATTACATAAATTACACACTCAAAAACATTTCAAAATAAACATAAATGATCAAAATATAAAGTCATTGATGTAATTGCAGAGGGAATTCACAAGAAACCCAATGGCATTCATCATAAGATGCTGCATTGACATGAATAACTAAAAAAAGACATCCGGATAAATACATGTTAGATATTCAATGTAAGATATCATTATTTATCGAATGTCTATATATTTTAATAAAATACAATTTCAAAACATAATTAAATGTGAATGAATCTATGCAAGTGTCTATGCCCAACTTAAATTTAATGCATTTAATAATTTCTACAATAAATATTTAAAAAAATGGAAATGATTTTTGGTAAACTTAAATGAAAAAAAAAATTAAACAATAATTGATTTGGAAAAGTCAGATTATAGTTCATTTTACAAAAATTAGATTTAGCTTGTTTATTAAACTTGTCAAATCTTGATGAAAGTTTTTAATTACTTTTAAATTTTAAAATTGTTCAGTTCAATAGCTTACAGTAGAAGAGTCACATTTTGTGGTGCCAATTCGCGCAATGTCCCCATTGGAAGACCGGTCTGATGTTCTGGAGGTGGCCTTAGCTGGTTCCATTCTGGTATCACAGTCATTTCATTTTTTAAAATAAAGAGAGAGGGTGATATGTGCATCCTATCACACCTCTCAAAAAAAACAATCAAGCTGGAACTGTCTGGCGCTGTCCTTAATTTCAATATTTTTCCTTTTCTAATCATCCTCTGGATTCAATGAACAAAATGTCACTAATCCATCATTTTCATTAGGGTCCAAGCTGAGGCTTGGTGCTTCCATTGGTCAAGCTAATTCTTTTTATTCTATTATCTATATCTTGCCTCTGACTTTTTAATTATATAACAGCCCCAAGGGCTAGTTTGCTTTTTGATAATTAATAAACAATCATTTCCATTTACAAAAATATTTTATCTTTAGATCTTGTACTTTTTTATAAAAAAGTACATTCAAATACTTTTTTTTTCTTTATTTAAAAAAAATATTTTGAAAGTTTTGAGTCTGTGCAACTATATATATGGATACACATTTAACAAGTCTTTAATTTTTTTAGCTTTTAGTTTTTAATAAATTTTATTTTTATTTGCGAACTTAAAGCTTTTATTTTAAATTAATGTAATGGCATATTTATATATCGTTACAATATATATATATATATATATATATATATATATATATATAATATATATATATATATATATATATATATAATATTATGATTCAATGTCTGTATTTTTAAAGCAATATACGTAGTTATATAACTGAATATTTGTAAATGCAGTAACTAAATAATTAAAAAATTTTATCCACTTAGAAGCACTTTCAATTATCCCAGTAATCTGTATCAACTAAAGTTTTGAAATGTTAACTTTTGCACAATTCTGTGATCTTAATGTTTGCTGCTTGCCTGTTAATTAAGTCATATTTATATTTGTATATTAGCATAGCTTTCTTTATTTTTCTTTTATTGTTATTTTTTCAATTTGCAATATTTTTACACTGTTAAAACTGAAATAAAAACCATAAATACATGATTTATTATGGTCATAAAAAACAGTTGCTGAAATATTATTATCTATTATGAAATTTTGTTTCAATTTCTGAACACATTTTAATAATAGCAAGTGTTCTTTAGTTTTTTAATGTACATCTAGATTCACCTATATATCCACTGCCACACCTACATATACATTTATAAATAACCCAATTTTTATTTATAAATAAGGTTTTATCTTTGGACTCATTTATTAATTTGTTTAATCTAGGAGGTGTGTAAAATGCAATGTCACGTATATCTTTATAAATTTTCCTTATAAACTTTACTTGATCATTTGAAATATATGGGATTGATATCCATATTTTTTATTAGCAGGAGAATCAATATTATTATTAAAATTTTTATTTTTATATTTTGTATTAAAATCTCTAATAACATTATATATGTGATTATAACTGTAGCCAACATTTAACAATTCATTTGAATATATTTCAATATTTTTGTCTTTATCTGATGAATATTTGCAAAAACTATTATTTCAAATAAGAAGGACTTCAAACCTGCCATTTTGTGTGACATTGGCACTTTTGATTTATATGGAATATAACCTCTTTTTACTATTGGTTTAATGGTCATACAGTAATCCAGCATGCACTGATTTCTAGTTATTTTAAGATCAAAAAACTGAATGCACATTAAATCTTCATCTGTTTTTATCCATCTTAGGCCTTTCAAACCATTTAATGCTTTAAACAACTCATTAATTGTTTTTGGTTTACCACATACAAAAACATCATCAACATATCGATAATATGCAGTAATATTTTTTGATAATATTCCTTTTTCAAAATATTTTCTTCATATGTAGAAATTATAAAATTACATATTTGAGCAACAGTAGGTGAACCCATGGGCCATCCATTACACATTTTATAAAAATTCTTATTAAAAACTGCATAAATTTTTTTATCAATAAAATTTAATGTTTCAATTATAAACTTTATTATTTTCATATTAACATTTTTTAAACTTAATGCGTTGGAAATAATTTCAATAGATGCCAATTGATCAATTAATCGATACATTTCACTAACATTTAGAGTACATATAACATCATTAACATCGATCTTAACATTATGGATTTTATTAACAAAATCAAATGAAGAACATATTGTATATTTACCAAAACCAAGATTTTCTTGTAGCATTTTCTCACTTAAAAAACAAATTTCATAATAAAATGCCCCTCCAAAATCAATCATTAAATGCAATGGTTGATTTTCTTTATGCAGTTTTATATTTGAAAAAATCTTAGGACATATTACAGCAGAAGAGTAAATTTTATAATAAGTACTATTATCAATCGCTTTATTTTTGGCTTTTTTTTAAATGTTATTAATAAATTAAATACATAAATTTTCTATATTTACTTTATGAACTTTCATAAAGTTAAGATTTTTCATTTGAGTAATTACTTTGTCTTCATAATCAGATTTTAATAACAAACACATTCTAAGGCCCTTGTCCTCTTTTATACAAATTAAATTATTCACAGATGTAAATTTTTTAAATTTAGATATTTGTATGTTCCAATCATAATCCATTTTATAATTAAACTTTTTTTCTTTTACTTTTTTTACTAAATCATTACAAACATTTAAATCAGATTTAATTCTCCTTAAGGAATTTTCAACTGAAGATTTCAATTCTAGATCACTGTCTTCCCATTGACCACCAACATATTTTGCCCCAAGATTTAATATATGTTTTTGTTGAAAATTTAGATCCATATTCGACAAATTAATGTAATTATCTTGAGATTGACTTTTAAGGCTCTTATAATACAAAAAGTTGATTTTTCTATCAAATTTCATACACATTTTTCCATAACATCGATTAAACAACATTTGACAGTTACTTTTAAAATTAAACCAATCATCTTGGTTATTTAAGTTAATTAATAATTTAAACTTTTTAAATATTGCCTTTTATCAAATATTAAATGTTTGCACATGGAAATTACACTTCGTAATACAATCATTTTCATATAACAAATTGTATTCCAAGTCAACATACAGTACATATTAACTTTTATATTACAGCAATTCAGATATATTTTAAATATTTTGCAATTGTATAAAAACTGGAATCTACATTTTAAGTCAATTATTTTGAAAGTTACCTTTCGCCATTCTTTAACAATCCACATTTCATTTCTCCTATTAAATTCCATTATTATTTATGTAATAATATTATAATTCAATGTCTGTATTTTTAAAGCAATATATGTACTTATATAACTGAATATTTGTAAATATAGTAACTAAATAATTAAAATTGTTTATCCACTTAGGAGCACTTTTGATTATCCCAGTAATATGTGTCAACTAAAGCTTTGAAATGCTAACTTTCCCACAATTCTGTGATCTTAACGTTTGCTGCTTGCTTGTTAATTAAGTCATGTTTATATTTGCATATTTTCATAGCTTTCTTTATTTTTTGTTTAATATTTGATAAAAGACAATATTTAAAAAGTTTAAATTATTTAATTAACTTAAATAATTGAGATGATTGGTTTAATTTTAAAAGTAACTGTCAAATGTTATTTTACGATATTATGAAAAAATGTGTATAAAATTTGATAGAAAAATCAACTTTTTGTATTATAAGAGCCTTAAAAGTCATCTCAAGATAATTATGTTAATTTTTCGAATATGGATTTTGATTTTCAACAAAAACATACATTAAATCTTGGTGCAAATTATGTTGGCAGTCAGTGGAAAAACAGTGATCTAGAATTGAAATCTTTGGATGAAAATTCCTAAAGCAGAATTAAATCTGATTTAAATGTTTGTAATGATTTAGTAAAAAAAGTAAAAGAAAAACAGATTAATTATAAAACAAATTACGATTGGAATGTACAATTATCTAAATTTAAAAAATTTACATCTGTGAATAATTTAATTTGTATAAAAGAGGACAAGGGCCTTAGAATGTGTTTGTTATTAAAATCTGATTATGAAGACAAAGTAATTACTCAAATGAAAAATCTTAACTTTGTGAAAGTTAATAAAGTAAATATAGAAAATTTATGTATTCAATTTATTAATAATATTTTTTAAAAAGCCAAAAATAAAGTGATTGATAATAGTACTTATTATAAAATTTACCCTTCTGTTGTAATATGTCCTAAGATTTTTTCAAATATAAAACTGCATAAAGAAAATCAACCATTGCATTTAATGATTGATTTTGGAGGGGCATTTTATTATGAAACTTGTTGTTTAATTGAGAAAATGCTACAAGAAATTCTTGGTGTTGGTAAATATACAATATGTTCTTCATTTGATTTTGTTAATAAAATCCATAATGTTAAGATTGATGTTAATGACATTATATGTACTCTAGATGTTAGTGAAATGTGTGGATCAATTGATCGATTGACATCTATCAAAATTATTTCCAACGCATTAAGTTTAAAAAATGTTAACATGAAAATAATAAAGTTTATAATTGAAACATTAAATTTTATTGATAAAAATATTTATGCAGTTTTTAATAAGGATTTTAATATAAAATATGTAATGGATGGTCCATGGGATTACCTACTGTTGCTCAAATATGTAATTTTATTATTTCTACATATGAAGCAAATATTTTGAAAAAGGAATATTATCAAAAAAATATTACTGCATATTATCGATATGTTGATGATGTTTTTGTATGTGGTAAACCAAATACAATTAATGAGTTGTTTAAAGAATTAAATGATTTGAAAGGCCTAAGATGGATAAAAACAGATGAAGATTTAATGTACATTCAGTTTTTTGATCTTAAAATAACTAGAAATCAATGCATGCTGGATTACTGTATGACCATTAAACCAATAGTAAAAAGAGGTTATATTCCATATAAATCAAAAGTGCCAATGTCACACAAAATGGCTGGTTTGAAGTCCTTCTTATTTAGAAATAATAGTCTTTGCAAATATTCATCAGATAAAGGCAAAAATATTAAAATATATTCGAATGAATTGTTAAATGTTGGCTACAGTTATAATCACATATATAATGTTATTAGAGATTTTAATACAAAATATAAAAATAAAAATTTTAATATTAATCTTGATTCTCCTGCTAATAAAAAAATATGGATATCAGTCCCATATATTTCCAATGATCAAGTAAAGTTTATAAGGAAAATTTATAAAGATATATGTGATATTGCATTTTACACACTTCCTACATTAAACAAATTAATAAATAACTCCAAAAATAAAACCTGATTTATAAATAAAAATTGGGTCATTTATAAATGTATATGTAGGTGTGGCAGTGTATATATAGGTGAATCTAGATGTACATTGGGAAAAAGAACTAAAGAACACTTGCTATTATTAAAACGTGTTCAGAAACCGAAACAAAATTGCATAGTAGATAATAATATTTGAGCATCTGTTTTTTACAACCATAATAAATCATGTATTTATGGTTTTGATTTCAATTTTAACAGTGTAAAAATATTGCAAATTGAAAAAAATAACAATAAAAGAAAAATAAAGGAAGCTATGCTAATATACAAATATAAACATGACTTAATTAACAGGCAAGCAGCAAACATTAAGATCACATAATTGTGGAAAAGTTAGCACTTCAAAGCTTTAGTTGACACAGATTACTGGGATAATCGAAAGCACTCCTAAGTGGATAAAAAAATTTAATTATTTAGTTACTGGATTTACAAATATTCAGTTTTATATATATATATATATATATATATATATATATATATATATATATATATATAAACTAAAACTGCTTGTATCCCTAGAATCATCACCTGCATGTGAACTAAAAGATCAAATAATAATAAATTGTAATCCTTAGAATTATCACCTGTGAGTGAGACAATCCATATAATCTTATTGTAACTTTATTATTATTTTTTTTTTAATTTCATCATTTATATTTTGGTTTTTATTAAATTTATTTAAATTTTAACTTCTGTTTAGTGTCTCTATTTTGATCATTATTAATTAGTTAACTATTAGTATTTAGTTATCATGAATCACAATCCAAATTTAGTAATGTTGGTCATCCTACACCTATATAGCTATACTTGAAAATATGTCCCATTTCCCATAGTCTTTTGTTTTATCAATGTGCTACTGCCGACACACCAATTAAGAAAATACTGGTGTAGCATATATGTCATCCATATGGTAGTAAGTCTTTGAGCTTTGGTAAAGTAACTGAGATGAGATTGGATTCAGGGTCTCAACTACCTCATTTCAGTTGGACATGGGATGATTTACTAAAACTTTGGATTTTGTTGCACGAATGCTACATATATGACTGTTACAATATTTACATGTTTTTTCATGATCAAATAAAACTAAAGGAGACATTAAATCACCATTATTTTTATTTTGTACATGCTTCTATAACAATTCATGCTCCCTCAATCTCTTCTCAATACTGCACCTAGATTCACCTATATATGACATCATACAGTCACAAAAAATTTGATATATGATATTACTTTTCTTATTGACAGGTATGACATCCTTAGAATTATTGACTAATTTATTAATATTGTTTGGAACATAGAATGACACGTTAAACATATTCTTATATATATTCTTAAAAAATTTCACTTGTGGATTTGAAAAAAAGGAGAAAAGTGATATCATATATCAAACTTTTTGTGACTGTATGCTATCATATATAGGTGAATCTAGGTGCAGTATTGAGAAGAGATTAAGGGAGAATGAATTGTTATATAAGCATGTAAAAAGTAAGGATAATGGTGATTTAATGTCTTCTTCAGTTTTCTTTGATCATGAAAAAACATGTAAATATAAATTTAAATTTGATTTCGAAAGTGTAAAAATTCTTCATGAAAAGAGAAACCATAATAAAAGAAAAATTAAGAAGGCAATTTTTATAAATAGGAATAAAATGCATTTAATAAATAGACAAGCTGGTAACATTAAAATATGAGATTCATGGGATTTGAATTGATGATGTTTGCTTCTGCTTTGTTTTTTTGTTTTTGAATTTAATGGCAGTTGAGGCAGGTTTAAGAAATTAACTGAAAGTATTTCTGCAAATTTAAGAAGTATACTTTTTAATGTTTATAGTAAACACATGATTTTTGCATCAGTAATATAATTTTTTTAATTGCAAAATTTAAACGAATTCAAATTCAAAAAACAAGCTTTGCATTTGTTTTCAAATTTTATATCTATCATCATTAATTTTTATTGTAGATCTTCATTGTACTGGTACTGTAGCAACTCTTTTCATGTTATGATTTATGTAATGAATTTTTGGGTCACTTCATGCTATAAAAGTTGTGCAGGCCAACAGCATATCTCAATTATAAAATCTTTGTTTTATAGCTTTGCGTTTTTATCGATTCTTTTATAAGTGTGATAAGTCATTAACTGTTTTTTTTATAATCCAATGATAATGGTGAATGAACTTATGTTCAAATGAACTATTAACATTCAGCATTCCCTTTTATGTTTTACAATAGCATCATAAAATTACGTATAAATGGTACTTTAATGCTCAAATATAGTGTCAATTTGCATTTGGTTTTCATATCGTAAATGATTGTATAAATTCATTAATTTCGTTATATTTTCTTTACTCATCAATCTCCATCTTACTCTAGAACTATCTATTGTAAATTTGAGTAATCAGTATACTACAGACAATGTAGTGATGTAAATCTCTATTTTAAGGTCAGTTTTTGGATTTATCCTTCTTAGTGAAAAGTAGGATTCAAAGATAAAACTAATGCTTATGCATCTAACTTTTACTTTTTTATATTATTCAAGGTAATATTCTGAAATTTAAAAAAAAACCTTCTGCATTTTGAACGCATGTAAAATTTCTGAGATGAAGATTTTATTCTATCCAAGTTTACAATATATGGATCTGGAGTAAGTGAAGATAACTGTGCTTGAAAACATATGAATATGCATATGAAAAGATCATGTGATATTTCAAATTAATAAATAATTGTGCTAAAATCTTTTAAACTTATTACATATTAAATATATAAATGCCACTTTTTCAAATTATGATAATATTTTTTATATAAAATATTTAGGTTGTTTTACGAAAACACTTTGCAGCCAATACAAATTTCAGCTTAGATCGAACCTGGAATGAATTTAAATTTGGATTTGGTAATCCAGAATCCGACTACAGATTGGGTAAATATAAATTTAATTATCATAGTTCATAAATTTTAAAGCAACCATATCAAATTTACTTGTATTTTTAAATGAAAACCATTTCATACCTTATCCACTACTTTTATTATTACAATATATGTCATATATGTTGATATCACATTTTAATTTATTAATAAAATATAATAATCTTATATATATATATAAAGATATCAATAGCACTGAAGGTGTACTTATATAATGATTGTTAAAACGTGGAAGACAGTTTTAGTATTAGTCAGTAAACTGAACTTGATTCAAAGTAGCTCTTGTTATCTTGTAGGATAGAATGTTAACTTAACAAAATATTGTTTTTTTCTGCAAAATATCCTAAACTAATGCAGAATTAATCAAATGTGAATACTGTTTCTGGCATGCAATAGTATTTTTACGATATTTATATTATATCAGTTACATCTTTACTTTCTGAAATGGTATAGAGTCCGGTCACCAAGAAATTATCATCTCTCTTCACTATTTGTGTATAATATATTTATATCTTCTAACTGCGTACTCATTAACTCTGACTACAAAATCTTTTTACGTTATGTGAACATATTAAATGTATGTATATAGCCAATGATAAAATTAGTAACAACTGAAACTGGTTTAGCCGATTAGAACTGAGTAAGGTAAAATAATCAATAGCTGTTTGTAACTGGATTTAGAAGAGGAATTTGTTTTTCTGAATTGATATAATTTGAATAGTTTTATTTAGGAATTTCCTATTCTTGCATGAAGATGAAAGTATATAGGAAAAGTGATCCGTCTTCAAAATATCTACTTTTTACCACCAAGCCAGAAGAATTGCTTCATCGTTGTTAAAAGTGTTTGTAACACCAGTAATAGTTAAAATCTCAATATAGACGTGGTATTAAATGTAAACATTTCTATATTACCAGAAAGTTTAATAATGAGGGCTTTTCAAGATCTAAACATAGATAAATGATTTCATTTTAACAGCTCTATGTTCATAAAGAATCGTTATTACTTCAAAATGAAATAAGATGCCAAATATATATATATATATATATATATATATATATATATATATATATATATATATATATATAAAAAGAAAACACACGAAAGCTAAACTAGTCAATATAAAATCAAAACGACCCCAAAGCTAAAATTAAACCAGACCAGCATAAAAATAATATTAAAATTTGTCTAAATTGAGTGATAAGATAGAGTCTTTACGTTGGCAGATTTATTTTCTTAAAAAATGTAGGGAATTTAGTGTTTTTCCTAGGTGTTGTGTTATTAATTTTAGTAGAAATAAAAAGTTGATTCAAAATAAAAATTTAGTTTTTAAGTTACAAACATATATATTGAATAGTTTTTTAAAAGATACTTTTGTAAGGTTTTATAAATTTATTTATCTATATAAAAGGAATAGATATTATTTAGAAAGGAGGCAAGATTTTAATTATTCAATTTTGAATTTTTTTATGAGACAATTTAGACAGAATAGGTCAAATTTCTATTGTAAAAAATATGAAAGAAAATTAAAGTGGTTGTTTGGGAAAGTTAATAAAGTTTATTGTAGTGATAAAGGGTATGAGAATAAGGTTTCTGAGGATAGAGTTGTTAATCTTACGGATTTGAAGTTAAATGATAGAGAATTAGATATTCTTGGTAAAGGCCCTAATTTTGTTCCATTTCATTCAAAAAATATAGTTTTTCATACAATTTCGTCTACTGAATCTAGTAATTTGAGTGATGAGCAGAAAATTGGTATTCAATCGATTTTGAATAAAAGTTTAAAAAGGAAAGAAAAATTTGTTATTAATCCTGCTGAGATTAAACATCTTAAGAATAGGGTAATTGCTAATGATGTAATCATTTCTCGTGAAGACAAAGCTGGTAGGTTTGTTATTATGAAAGGAGATGATTTCAAAGAGAAAATGGATAGAGAATTAAATAATGGTAAATATATGTTGTTAGATAAAAATCCAGGTAATTTGATTAAAAGAAAATTGATAGATATTATGAAGAAAATGGTTAATTTAAAAATTTTTTAATAGAGTAGATTATTTAAAATGCTATCCTAATGATTTTACATCAGCTAAGATGTTTGTGAATATTAAAACTCATAAAGATGGTTTTCCTTTAAGATTTATTTTTGATTTTACAGGTAGTGTTGTAGAGGGTATTTCTAGATTCTTGAATAATTTTTTAAAACAATTTGTTGATTTTGGTCAGTACACAGTTTCTTCTTCTTTTGAGGCTTTTGATAAGATTAATAATTTTAAAATGGAAAGTAATTGGGTATTTGGAAGTTTAGATATTGAAAATATGTATCAGTCTGTTAATAGGTTAAGCAGTATTGATGTTCTTTTGTCTGTATTGATTAAGAAAAGTTCTTTATCAAAAAATAAAATTAAGGTAATTAAAGATTTGCTTTTGTTATTGGAAGATTCTATGTATTTTACTTATAGAGGTAATTTTTATAAGATTAAGGAAGGGTGGATAATAGGTTATATTATTTCTCCTTTAGTATGTTCAGTTTATATTAGTTTTATGGAAGAGGAAATTATTATTAAAAAGAATTGTTTATATGTAAAATTATTTGTCAGATATGTTGATGATTGTTTATTTGTAGTTGAGAATGATAAATTGAAGGAATTTGTAAATGAGTTTAATTGTTTTGATCCTTCTATAAAATTTGTGTTAGAAGGAGGGGGGTTAGATTTTGGTAAGTTAAAATTTTTAGATCTTTTGGTGATTAGAAATATAGAAACTAATTGTTTATTGTGCAGTCATTTAGTTAAAAGTAAAGAATTAAGATCTATAATTAAACCTGATAGCTATCAGTCTGTATCTCATAAAGTAGCTGCTTTAAGGAATTATTGTCATAGGAATATTAAATTAAATAATTCTAGTGGGGTAGCTTTGTTTCAGAAATATCAATTTTATAAAGATTATTTGAGTGTTGGATACTCTGATAAATTTGTTAAAAGTATTTTATTTAATAGTAATATTTGTAAGGATGTAAAGGTTAAAGAAAAATATGATTTTATTTCTTTGCTATTTAAATTGTCTTCTTATAAAATTGTGTGTAGAAATAGTAAATTGTTTGGAAATAAGAAAATTGCTTGGAAAAGGGGTGTTACATTGAATAATTTATTAAATAATACAAAAGAAGTTTTTGATAGAAAGACTATTCCTGGTGTGGTATATTTTTTTCCTTGTTTATTTTGTAAGAAGGTTTACATAGGTCAGAGTAGTTTGAGTTTAAATGAAAGAATAAAGGTTCATAAAAGTAAAGTTAAAAATAGATATCTTAGTTCTGCTTTGTATGTCCATGAAAAAGATACAGGCCACACTATTGATTTTGATGAAGCTAAGGTTGTCTTCTTTGAGAGAAATGAAATCAAAAGAAGAATTAAAGAGTCTTTATTATTGAAAATTTATTATTCTGAAGCAATTAACTTATTTAAGAGTTCTTTTAATATTAAGGGTGGATGGGAAGTGAATGGATTTGTGGGTAGTTTTTAATAGTATATATAATGTGTGGTTTTTTTGTAGTTCTTTACACTTGAGAAGTCTGCTTGTAGCAGTGAAACCTTAGGTTGTGTTTTAATATTATTTTTATGCTGGTCTGGTTTAATTTTAGATTTGGGGTAGTTTTGATTTGATATATATATATATATATATATATATATATATATATATATATATATATATATATATATATATATATATATATATATATATATATATATATATATATATATATATATATAGTGCCCTCACTTCCGATAAAATATAGTAGTAATAAAATAGGACTAGCTCAGATAAATTGTTATGCTCGGCTAAAATAGATATATAATCAATAATACAGATATACTATGATACTGCCTACTATTAAACTAGCTCTAACTAATATAAAATGATAAAATGGTTCGGTTTTATAAAATTAAATAAATGAAATATTAATAAAATCATGAGACAATGAAGTGAAGTACAAGTAGTAAAAAATTACATTGAGCTAATATACCACAGTATACAATCTCAATGGCATAAGAATACTATCCCCCCAATTATTTCGAATAATAATAAATACATAGCATTCTTACGACTTTAAAATAATAATCAATTTAATATAATGCTAATAAATAAATCCTAATTTCTTTATTCAAAATAATATGACTATAATAATTTCAGTTTCTTTAAAGTAATTCGAATCAATTAAAATTTCTGTAGCCAAGTATGATACCTTTATATCACTCTCAACTATACCTAACTAATAATAATAATAATAAATAATAATAATAATAATAATAATAATAATAATAATAATAATAATAATAATAATAATAATAATAATAATAATAATAATAATAATCATTGTATAATTATCAATCTTATCTACCTTTCCATGTTATAGTGATTATAATAATAATAATAATAATAATAATAATAATAATAATAATAATAATAATAATAATAATAATAATAATAATAATAATAATAATAATAATAATAATAATAATAATAATAATAATAATAATAATAATAATAATAATAATAATAATAAAGAAAGAAAGAAATAATATAGTATAATCTTTTAGCTTCCATGTGGCATTTCAAATAGAATGTGTGGTATAATCTGATAATCTGATAATATGTGGCAACGGATAATATTATAATTCTATGCAATAAATTATATAATTAATTTATCACCATAATGATAATAATAATGTAAAATTGAAATTTTTCAAATAAATTATATTATGAAACAGTGTAATTTCTTAAGTAAATAATCCCATTCGTACTGGCCAAATATTTTATTTGGTTTAATATATCCGGTGATTACGTATGTGTAATGTGAATAATCAATGCTACATAAAATTTTATAAAAGAAGTTTAACAAAAATTTATTATAAAAAACTTTTAACAAAAACTATGTACGCTATTCACAATTACATCTTGGGTAAATTACGTACTTCTTCATTTCAAAATAAATAATAAAATCTACAAGTGCATAAGCCTTTACTCCGACTTATAACTTTTTATATTTCTTTACAATAATCATAATACTATTAATAATAATTCCGTTTACAATTATAGCTTAAAATATATCTACCAATTGACCTATATTATAATGTTTTTCGTAAGTATACACAAAATATGAAAAAAACATAAACTACTGAAGTAGTACTTATTTTCAATGTATGTTCATAGATTTCATACTCAATTAATTAAACAATTTTTATTATGATAGTGCTGACATTGTTAAAAAAATATTTATTCTGGTTCGTTAAATAATAAATGAATGGACTTAAATAAATAATATAATTAACAGATTTTTTATATACCTTGCTTGGCATTGCTTTAATAAAAAAATTCCTATGTGTGAGTTGATGCGAGTTCTAAACGTAAAATAATATTTACAAAATATAAGTACTTGTTCTATTTTATGTTGTTTCTCTAGATGTATTATTCTTTTAAAAAATATGCATTTCATGTATAATTAGAATATTCAAAAATTATTCAAAAAGTCTTAGGAACAATTTTATTATCACTTATATATATGCCTCTTAAAAATAGTTTACTAAAATATGGAAATATTTATGATTCTTTATCCTTATAGTTTGAGTTTACTTTCAATCTCATTTGTATTTGATATCAACATAACCCAAAGCAAAAAAAAATCTATCTTATCCTCTTTCAAAAATAACTATTCTACAATTCCCAAACTTATTATTTTCCTTCAAAATTTTGTACGATGCAATAATTTTTGAAATTACGATAGCAATCAGATGCGTATGCATGAAGAACTAACTAGAGTATTAACTCAATAGTATAAACATATAGGATAATCAACATGGCAACAGAGCATATAAAGAAAAAAGGCACGACTTCTCTGTCAAATAACCTCCACTATAAAATAATGTTCAGGCTATTTATTCAGCTCCTTGGAACATTAAAATACTCAATACTAAGAAAGACACTTTCCATGGAAAATATATGTCACAGGGCTTAGTTATCTGTACCTGCATAATCTACTAAGACAATAATCAAATTGCATTCTATTCCTCATAAATCCTACATACAAGCATCCCATTGGTTCTTTTCATAATCCCAAAGTCACTATCATTTTAAAATTTCATACTACATTTATCAATCTACTTCACCAAAATTATCAAACATTATTCTAAAACAATAAATAAGATTCACATATGACTTCAACAATCTAGAACTACTCAACAAGAAATGGTTATTTCACTTTTAAAATTCATCAATAGAAATACAAATGATTTTGTATCAATGTATTCATCGTTGAATTATATTACATTAGTAATATAAAAGAAAGTATGCATAGCTTTTTTTTAAAAAAAATATAGCTCATATTTTTAGAGTAATAATAATAAGTTCTATATGTGTTTAATGCAAGCACATATACTCATACATTCATATGATAATACCATAAAATATTCCAAGTAATCTAAATAAAAAATACATCATGTAAAAATTAATATTTTATAAATTTTACCCACAATAACAATTTGCTAGTTGGTCACTTTTACACATTTTCTAGTCTACATTTCAGAAAATATATTAAATAATATTAGCACTAACTCAGCAAAACTATTATACTCCTAAGATATAAACATTTACAGAGAATTAAATATTCTTTACATATTAAACTATGTTAGTAGATATTTTGTATATAATTTCCTGCCTACAATAATAAAAAAAGTCTTAATACTATTATTAGTACATAAAATAATTAAACCATATTTACATAAAAACTCCAATCTATTATAAATTAAATTTTAAAAAAATGTTCTTTTTTCTTCTAATATTTTCATTATAAGTCCTTATAGATGATTGCTCTCTTGGCGTACATTGCTACAGCAACCACTGTCTAACATTTGAGAACAAAACTTTTTCTCCCCCAATACAGTTACTCACAAATAAAAAAAATGATGAAAATGAAAAATGAAAGGAAGTCAACTGTTAAATCTGAAATTATTTATAAAAATAATCATTAATCCTTGGTTAAAAGTTTATAAAAATTATAGTCCTTCATCTATATCTTTCAGGATAATGATTATTAAAGGTGATATCAATTTAGAAAGTTAAAAAATAATTCTCTGGAGTTTTCCCATTTTATAGGATCCTAAATGGGCTTTTGATGCATCTGTTGTGGCTATATGGATTCAGACATACTTATATGGAAATTATGCACTTACATTCCATTAAAATTAGCATGTAATAATTTATATAAAGTTATTGTAAAGTATTTTGTCAGAATAATTTAAATTACTCAGATATTTCTTTTCCAAAGAATAATTTTCCAAAATCATTTTTTTTACATTACTAAATAAATACAGTCTTTTTTTAATGAATGACAACTTGTCATATAAAATATTTTTGCAGTATTATCAGTTTTTATATCTATATCATTTTGAGTAAAAGTTCATAATAAACTTTTTTAAAAATATTTCTTTTACAATATTTACTGTAACTTTTTTAAAAGCTATATTTTTTGAAAAATATTAAAAATTAAAGTTTTTACTGTATAACTTTGCTTTACCAATACAGCTATTTTTTATGATATAATGCATTTAAACTAAATTTTTGAAGCATTCTCCTGTCCAATTTTCTTGACAATATCCAAACTATTAAAATAAATACTGATATATTTTTCTCCATTAACCCTTTTCCCGCCTCCGACGAGGCTCCTCGTTGACATCTGACATCACTCTAACTCAGCCAGTTTTTATACGAAAATATTCGTTAAACACGTATTGAATTCGTTTTTAAAAGTTCTGTAAGATGGTGCCATCTTCCGATTTATTTTACAAGTAAAAAATAAAAAAAAACGCATTTAAATCTAAACAAAGAAGGAACATTATTTGTGATTGGTTCTTAGCATGCTCTCAGCTGAAAAAGACATTCTGATTGGCTGGAAAGAACAAAGAAACTGCCTGATCAAAGAAAATAAAGAAAAACGCTGAGATTTTCATTTTGAATACGATTTAAATTATTATAAAATTATATTTATGGAAATTAAAAATTATTTTCAGAGAGAATAATAAAAAAACAAAATTATTTTCGAAAAATATTGAAGATTTTAGTAAAAATATTGAAGATGTAGTAAAAAGAAATATTTACTTTTCTATAACATAAAAGTCGATCTTTTTGTTTATATTATAGCTTTTATGTTGCCGATATTGAATATTTTAGAATAAATAAATAGCAATTTATTTTTGAAAGAACTTTCATTCTCTTCATAACCTGAAAAATTAAAAATATACTTTTTATAAACGTATCTGAGTTGAATTTAATATTATAGGCGAATATGTTTTAACAATAGGCTTTGTCTTCAGTTTGTGAGTTGGCCAATTAAAAGATTTGATTTTTATCTGATACAACCAATAATAAAATTAGCGGTTAAAAGGTTAATATTTCTAGAATTATATTTTCATTTAGTATCTGCACCTCTATCCTTACTTTCTTCAAATATATATTTATTTCTGGTATGAATTCTATTGGTCACTGTTCAGCTGGTTCAAGTTTTAATAGACTATTTGGTAGGGAATTTTGGTTGCTTTAACAAGGCATGATTTTAACTTAATAAACTTATAATTTTTTAATACTCCCTTTTAAAATAATTTTAATTAATACACTATACAATACTTTGCTATTTTAAAAATAATAAATTACTAAGAGAATTATTTAAAAGCACACAATTAAATTGAATTATTAGAGCACCTAATTGAATTAAATTAAATCACATAGAACCAAGTGAACATCTGCATTTATAGTAAATTGAACTTATAATTTAATTGGCTATTAGATCTTTAACTGGTGATCTAATTTACATATAGCAAAGATTGCACAATTAAAATTAAAAAATAAAATTTATGACATCTTTTAAAACATTAAATATTATATTATTTAATTCTAAATTAATTTTATACTTTTATTTAAACAAACGAACATTTTACAATAGCATTTTAAAAATAATATTTTATTAATCTATCCAACATTTAGTTTTAATGTATCTATTTTTAAAAATCTAATTTTTATTAACTACATTTGTTTTTAAAAACCTAATTAAATATTTCATAACAGTTATTTTTTTTGTGTGGCAAACAAATGTTTTCAACTTTATAGGACAATTCTATTGCAGTTTTGAAGCTTTATTAGAAAAACTTGCAAGCACACAAGTATGAATATTTATGCCACATGACCTTTTAAAATCAGACAAACTGTATCAATTTTTATTGCTGTCTACTAACAGAAATAAATGTTTAATTGCAAAAAATATCATATTAAAGAATAATAATATAATAATATAATTTAAATAATAATTTTGATACTCTTAAACTAAACACATCTGTCCCCACAAAATATGATATTTTAAATAAATAATTTATACTACAACTATTAAATATAATTTTTATTTTAAAATAAACTAATATATTTAATTTTAAGTCATTATTTAAATTTAGCTTTTAACATTTATTTAAAAACACTTTTAATATACTATTTTACTATGGCCACTTTTCCCAACTATACAAAATTACACTATTTAGCTTTACTTGACTATTTTTTAACATATCAGTATAGTTTTTATGTATTTACAATTCTCAATTTACTTTAACAAAACATTTTAAAACATTTTGTTACACAGTAGTTGGACTAATCAAAATATATTCTTAATTTAAAATTTTTTTAAAATTGACTCAGTGAATTCATTTGGACCTCATCAAAAGGGTACAATATATATATATATAGAATATTAATAAATACAGTATGTGCACCTAAGTTAAAAGGTTTTTGGGATTGTATTTTACATATATTTGGATACTGTATTTATTAATATTCAGTTATAAGATTATTTGAAAAATACAGACATTGAATAAAAATATCATTATATATATATATATATATTGTACCGGTCAGAATTGTATGTTCATTTAATAAGGTTTAGAATCTAAGCAAAGGTACCCTAAATCCACTCATGCCCAAGATACAGAGGTCAGGAGCAATCATGAATTCTGCCCTATTTGCTCTTCTCTAAAACTATAACATTATAAACAACACTTCTGATGATAACATGAAATTTTATTCATTCCAGTCCCAGAGACACAGCAGAGAAACATGAGATCTATAGGGTAATTAATGTAAATAAATAATATCAAATCTTGGCTCAATCAAATATCTTATGTGAAAGGGCAATTTATAAATTTTAAATGAATTGCACACAGCTAGCATTGCAAAAGAAACATGAATTATAAAATAGTATCCATCCAGAATGAGCAAGAACAGAATAACCCAGAGATAAATATCTATTTGAAGTAATCAGTTATAACTTCTAAATATTACTAACACTATTATAAATATTTAATGGAATTCAATGAGTGAGGGTCAGTAAGACACAATGCATGAGTAATTATCAAAACATAATAATTTAATAAATATAAACAACTTAATTTATATTAGAAAACATAGCACAGATTTAATGTGGTTATTACTTTGCATATAAGCAACTGATTTAGTATGCTAATGAGTTATAGTATAATAATAAATTAATGTTATCAATGCGGTAATCATTACTTTAAGTAATGATAATGTCATTTACAAATTCATCTCTAACGAGAGGTTTACTATTGATATGATAGTTAAGAATTTATCATTTATGAGCATATCTGGGCCTGTACAAATGAGGAATGGGTTGGCCTAAATTAGCTTTACCGTGACAATCATAAAATATTCGACTAATTATAAAATGAGTGGTTTATAAACATCACTGCACCACGTCTTATAAATAATATGAGAACTACCCATAAAAGAACTTGCAGTGCTAACTATAATGACAGCATTTAAAATGGAGAAGATGTCCATCTTTGGACTGAAAAACTTTATCACATATATGATTCCTCTTGTATTTATCACAAGGCGGTATTCGAAAATATGAGTGGTAAGGATTTCATGGTATGCCCTCTGACGTGTCACATGCAGAGCCTTAATACTCTAATGTTTATCCTGAGATTGGTTCTACTAAACCTCATTCCTAGATGAGTTACGTGAAGAAAATCCGGAGTTTGGATGATAAATATAATAAAGCAAAATATAAGTACTTTAAAATGCTATCATAAGTAAGCAACGTGAATATGGCTTAAGTCTTAAATGACTAATGAAATAATTTAAGCTTAAATAAAACAATAATATCATGCGTAATACCATGATAAAATAATAACCCATTCAGCATTCTACATATAACTTTAATAAATTTAGGATGTCGAATATAGAAGAGGGAAAAATATTATTTTTCCTATTTAACAAGCCCAAGCATTCCTAAATGACAATATATTATAATTAATTTAACTCTTAATGGCGTATAAGTAAGAAATAGTTATTAAAATATATTAATAATCAAATTTATTAAAAGAACTTAAATTGCATTTAAATATCGATAATGATATGATTTTAAAACAATCTGCCATTAACCATAATTTCAAAATATTTAACCGAGCAAACAGCGTTCAATAAGAAATTTTACGTTTAACTATTTAAATATCCCAAAATATCGGAATGATGATTGAAATAATTTCAGTTCACTAGATTAAAACATTAGCATACTAAAACTAATTTAATAAGATATATATTTAAAATAAGTTTTTCCACATGAAGTAAAATAGTTAGAGTGTGAAACTTAAAAAGCTAATGATAGATTTAAAGTACATAATTCTGTGCTTAGCATTTCAAAAACGAATTTAAAAACTTAAGAGAGAAAAACACAAATTTAATGATAATTAAGTTTATAATCAGTTACCAAATAAATAAAATTACACTATGATTACAATTAAGATTTAGGAAAGAAGTGAAGTGAGGAGAATTAAGAGTTCATTCTTTGGCAAAACGGATTGCCTTTAGAAGTTATGGTGGCCACTTATAATAATGTATACGAAGTTTAGCAAGGCACAATATTAATAAAATAATGGTAGGCATCTTCCAATATTTCTTTCACAGTTAAACATAACAGTTCTCAAGTAGCGATGGCATGGCAGGGAGGCAGAACAAAGGTGATATAAGATCAGGGAAGCAAATTCCTTTTACTCACAGTCCATTTTGTTTCCACTCTCTACACAAATACCAGAGAGAAGAGTGATTTGAACTCCTTCCGTGCATTCCTAGAACTTCTGCTCCTCCTATACTTGAAATTTAGCAATATTGGAAGATGTAAACAATACATTCCAGAAAGCATTATTTAAACGTATTTTTAAAATTGCAAATAACTTTAAAATATGATTTTTGGTTTGACTTGAAATAGTTAAAATGAGAATGACCTTTTTTAAATTGTAATAATACTTTTTAGAATTTTCTGACATTTGCTTTAGCTCTACATTAATTGTATTTATTTTTATATCTGTAATACATATACGCACATACACAATTATCTAAGTGAAGGGAATTTACAAGCTTGAAAATAAAATATACTTAAGCTAAAATAATAATTCAACTGGTTACACATAACCATTTCTTAAATAAACAGGGTGGAAGTTATACGTGTATATGTGTGTGCTTAACATTTCTAGATGACCAAATAAACATATAAACTGGTTCAAACACTACTTTGAAGGTATGTAATGTCATCAGGCAGTGAAGTTAAATATGTACTACAGATTGACCACTTCACATTCCCGTAATCAGAGGAACAAACAAAAAAAAATTTGTTAAAAAAAAAAAAAAGATTTTACTTATACCTTTAAAAATTATTCCAAGTGGCAAAGATAAACATGGTCAACCTAATAATAATGAATTAGTTGTCTATTCCCCCCTACTCTTTGTCTATACTTCACTTCATAAAATTCTAATCACAATGTACTAATTGGAATCTCCCTATTCTCTTAAGTCCTTTTGAAAATCAATGGTCCCTCCTAATATCTAAAACACTTTTTACTATTCTTTCCCTGGGTTGCGTGGTATATACGACTTTAATTGGCATGCAACATTATTATACTTGGAAACCCTAACCCACATCTGATCTACCCAAATTTTATGATGAGGAATACATCTCTTTATTACCCTAATTTTTGCTATGTGGGCCAATTTTAATCGAGCATGTTGATGGTCATATCTTTGATGGATACAAATACTCTTGTCCAGTAAGGGTTTACAAATCTCTGTATCACTATAACTAATATTTCTAAAAATTTTAGGTTTGTCTAATATTGGGTTTGTAATCATCCCCATCTCGAAAATATTATTACTACCACTAAAGATGATATTCTTATTGGTTGCAGGATCAATATGTTCATCAATAAATAAATTCATTTCATAAATCTTTACCTCTTCGTACTTTTCAATAGCAGAAATAAATGTACAAGCATTTTCTTTATTTATAGCAGTTTTGATAGATTTATTAACAGGAATTCGAAAGTTTTCTTTATCATGAATAATCGTAGTTTTGATTGCCTTATTAACAGGAATCCGAACATTTTCTTCATCATGAACAATTATTTGAAAACACTGTCCTATGGAAACTTTATCAATATAATCTCTATTTCAACACCAATATCTTGGAATTTAGAAAAACAATCAGATTCTTGTTTATTGATCAAAGAATGTCTATCAAATTTCTTTTCAAAATTATTAGTAACTATAACATCCATCTCTTTAGTGTTTAGTAAAGTCAATTTTGAATCCACAGAGAATGAATTGTTAACATAATTTTCTGTTTTCATTGTAGATGCTACATCCCAATTAGAATTTATATTCCCAGAATGGAGTTCACTAATATTTGAAATTAGATTTTTCTCAATCTTTCCATAATGACAATTCACTTCAATTTGCTTTTCAATTACATCACTCAAATTAAGAGAATTTATTTCTATATTATTTCTATTTACTTCATTTGGAAAATCTACTTCAATGGTATTTTCACTATCATGCACCAAATAGTTCAAATCCATATGCATTTCATTAGCATCAACTACATTAGACAAACAAGTAGTTACTTCCATATAACCTTTACTTAAAGAATCACTAAAATTCATCTTGTTCTCAGAATCCATTTCAGTAATATTCACAACTGAATCCATTTCATGATTATGAGTAATATAATTTAATTTAGCTTCATCACCAATTTTGTTAGACAAGCAAGAATCAAATTCCATATCATATCTGACTGAAGGATTATCTAATTTATAAAAATTACTAGTTTTCTCAGATATCAATTGACAATGTTGAACATTAACAATGTCTGGAGGAACCTTATCATTTTCTTTATCAGTGATGATAGTTTTCTGCATACATTTCCTGCCAGTTTTAACAATATTCACACCAGTTGTCACTTCCATATCATTAGTTATTGAAATATTTATGTTCTTATCAACTTTGATAAAACTATTTAAATAAGTTGCCATTTTTATATCATCTGTTATGGTATTTAACTTATTACACCTTCTTTTCTTAAAATTCTGAGTAGTAAAAGTAAAATAATCATTTGGCATGAGTTTTCTTTTTCCATAACTTAAACATTGCTTTTCAGAAAATGTTTGTTTTGATAAACAGTCGTGTGTTTTTTCAAACATTATATTTTTATTTGAAAATTCTTTATTAAGACTTTCAAAAGATTTTGCAGCATATTCAGATAAAAAGACACCAGGTTCAATTTTATCTGTTAAAAGAGAATCACTTTTGTGAAAAGGTAGCTCTTCATTTCTGTTATCTAATGCTTGAATTTTACAATTACTTTTATCAAACTGCTCATCAGTCAACACATTTTTACAAAATTCATTTAACAAAGCATTATTAAAATATGGAATATCATTAGAATTATCTCCAAACTTGTTTTCAACATGAAAAACAATTTTATCACTATCCATTATTCCAGCAATTCTACTTTTAACACAAGATTCAGGCTCAGTCTCTTCATTAATCGACAAATCTTCATGCAAATCCATTACAGAATCTAAACATCTTGTCGACTTATCATTGCTGAAAGAATTCAAAATAAATGGCTGACTTTGGTTTTCATTAGGTACTGTGTTAGAATCAAATGAAATTTCTTCTTTTTGATAAATCTGACTAACTGTAACAGATTTATTGATGGAGGTATCAATCAAAGTTTCACAATTTGATTGATTATCTATATTATAGAGTGGATCAATAAACCTTTCAACATTTTTAGACTGATATTCCAATAAAGAATCTCTTTGGACTTCTGTTGGAACATACAATTTAGATTATTCCATCCTGTTTGTTTCTTCTGCCCTTCAAAAGATAACTAGAATCAAGCTTTTCATCAGACAAAAAGGAATCCTGAGTAGAAATATTTTCTCACATAAATTTATACCTTTGGGTAATGTTTCAACATTAGTAGCATTTCTATTAGTTTCTTTAATCATATTTTCCTGATAGTTCAAATCAGTTTCACATTTTTGTGTCATAAAAGAACCCAGACCTTTCATAATGAGCTGATATTTTAAGTCAGCTCATATATATATAAATTCACATATTTATAATTTGTCATAAATATTTTGAAGTTAAATAGTTTGTAAAATGAAAAAAAGAATTAATTAACAAATGGTTTTGATTTAATGGAAAGGGTAGAAATTTTGAACTTTTATTTTGAAATAAACAAATAAAATTGAATATAATTTATTAAAAAAAAAAAATGTTAAAAGTGTTTAATTAAAAGGGAGAAAAATTCGAGAGATAAAAGGGTGGGGAAAAGAAAACAAAATTAGATTCTTGGTAGTAATTATACTCTATTGTTGAAACTTTCACAAAGTAAAAATATTTGGTTAGTAATTGCTATTACGCTAATTAAAAAAAAAAGATAAGAAAGAATGGAGATAAGATCGCTTTTAGGAGTTAGATCAGTTGACTTGACTTTAGAGACCAGCAAGGACAATAAAGAAAGCAGCTGTGTTTCGAACAATAAAAATTATTATTATTGAAATTTAATTTTGCAGACTCTTGTCAAATGTATAGCAGCTAAAGTTATCACAACCTTCCCCTTTGGGGAATTGACCACCACTCCATCTGAATGAAGCTATCCAGAGAGTTATGGAATGGAAGAAACGGATATTGCTAGCCGGATAACCAAAGGAACACTCATGGAATTCGCATATACAAGGACAAAGGCACGACCAATGGAATGTAAAACCTATGAAAATCAGGCCACTCCGCTCTGATCGATCAGGGTAATTATAAACTTTTCCATTAATGAGAACTCTAGTTAAAAGCGTAATAGAACTTTATCTTTAATTTAATTTTCATTTATTATGTTTATTACGAATGTTTCAACAATAGAGGGGGGAAATAAATTTGTTTAATATTGTAATCTATTAATGTTAATTTTCGTTCAATATTTTTTTTATGAAATATTGGAATAACTGTATTTTAAATTATTTAATATTTTATTCGATCTAGAGAGTAACAACAGGGTGGGGGTATAAAAGTGCGTCGCCAAGTAACAGAGAACCTTGGGGCGTTACTCGTTTGTTAGTAGAAAATAAGGGAAGAATTGAAAGTATAAGAAAACAAAAGACACTTATACGTTCATTGTAAGATTTTTGCAATTTATTTATTTACCAAAGAAAGTGGAGTTTAAAAATAAACTTCAGGAAAGATTAAAAATACTATAAGTCGTCTTATATACATGTCTGCTAGAATTCGCAGTATTAGTGTAGGCACGAGTAAATCTATGGTAAATATTTGGGAAGCATAATTAGAAAGTAAACAGAGGGAAAATCAGAAATTGTAAGTCAGTTCTTTCTGGATCGGATAGAATTATAAGGTTATTAATAATAAATAGTAGAGTAGTAAAAGAAATTAAAAGTTTTTTTTGTCCAACGTATTCTTGAATTCTTGAATTATTTATAATAATTAGTTAGTGTTCTTAAAGGAAAACCCCTGTGAGATTATAATCAAAGTTTATAATCAGTGAATCGTCGTTCGAAAATAAATAAAGACCAGGTTTATGTAAAGTTACGTGACCAGGTTCCAAGAGAGAAATCCTTGGTGGCACCCTCGACGACGATTCTAATAACTAAAATTCAGTTAGTAGGGGAAGAAAGAAAGTTGTCGTGTCACAGAGGAGTGAGGGGGAGAGAAGTTAGAAAATGGCGCCCAACGTGGGGCCCGTTAACAAGAGAAACGCCCAGAGATTAGAGTTAAAAGAGAGAGTAAATTTTTTAGTAAGGGGGTGGATTTCAGATGGGATTACGGGGTCAGGACTCCATCAGGGGGAGTTAGTACTATAGGAAATAATTGAAAATATAACTCGAGTAAAAATGCAAGACGGAATGGAGATAATAATTTTCGAAGGGAAAAATGAGGAAACATTATTCGAACACATAGAAAGTTTAGAAGAGTGTTTTGATATATACAAAGTAGGAGAGAAGGTAAAAATAATCATAGCAAGTAGCTATCTGGAAGGCACAGCAAGAGAATGGTGGAGAACTATATATGAGAAGCCCGATAGTTTTAAACAGTACACTAAAGCTCTGATACGAAGATTTTGGAACATAGAAAGGCAAGAAAGATTACAAAGGGACGTAGAAACGGAAAAATATTCAAAAGAAAAGGGGATGGGGTATAGACAATTTTTCTTGAGACAAATGATGAAGTTAAGAAGAGTAATTGAATATCCGATTCCAGAATGCCAGATTATGAATATAATAAGCAGAAATATGCCAAGAAATATACGGAATAGGTTAAAGACGTGCATACACGAAGGGTTAGAAGAAGTCTTGGAAGCACTAACGGATGAGGAAAACATGCAGCAACAAGAAGAGGGAGAAGAAACACATCTCAAATTATTAAACATTATTATAGAAGAAGAAAAAATTCAGACAATGGCGGAGCAAACGTGCCCTGTAATTGCAGTAAAATTACAGGGTATTGAAGTACAAGCTCTGTTGGACTCGGGAAGTCAGGTCTCCATAATCTCGAACAAAATGCTCAATCAAATCAGAAGTCAGAAGGGATCACTGCATATGTTACCATTAAAGAAATCGGAAATAACTATGGCAAATGGGGAAAAAGTCAAACTCAACCCCGTGCAAGTATATGGAGAAATACAAGTGGGAAAAAAAATATAATACAACATACGCTATTATCTATGCCAGGTTTAATAGAAGATATGATACTGGGGTCTGACTTTATGTATCAAACGGGGACAAAAATCAATTTTAATGAAAAGGTAGTAATAATAAAAAATGAAAAAGTACCCTTTAGTGATCGTAATAAACTAAGCAATAGGATAGCATGTGTGAGAGTAGATGATATTGATATGGAGATAGACGATAAAGTAAGCAAGTTAGAAAAGGATAATAGTGAAGGGAAAGACCAACTTAGAGAGATATTGCAGCAGCACAAACAAGTGTTTGCTACGAATCCTGGGATTATAAAGGGCTATACGCATCGTATCAAAGTAAAAACAGAGACTCACTTCCAGGGCAGGTCATACCCCATTCCAGTTAAATATAAAAATAATGAGCTGATATTTTAAGTCAGCTCATATATATATAAGCTCACATATTTATAATTTGTCATAAATATTTTGAAGTTAAATAGTTTGTAAAATGAAAAAAAGAATTAATTAACAAATGGTTTTGATTTAATGGAAAGGGTAGAAATTTTGAACTTTTATTTTGAAATAAACAAATAAAATTGAATATAATTTATTAAAAAAAAAAAAATGTTAAAAGTGTTTAATTAAAAGGGAGAAAAATTCGAGAGATAAGAGGGGGGGAAGCTAGAAAATGTGGTTCCCATGCCGGGAATCGAACCCAGGCCTCCTGGGTGAAAGCCAGGTATCCTAACCACTAGACAACATGGGAACCACATTTTCTAGCTTTCCCCCCCTCTTATCTCTCGAATTTTTCTCCCTTTTAATTAAACACTTTTAACATTTTTTTTTTTTAATAAATTATATTCAATTTTATTTGTTTATTTCAAAATAAAAGTTCAAAATTTCTACCCTTTCCATTAAATCAAAACCATTTGTTAATTAATTCTTTTTTTCATTTTACAAACTATTTAACTTCAAAATATTTATGACAAATTATAAATATGTGAGCTTATATATATATATATGAGCTGACTTAAAATATCAGCTCATTATTTTTATATTTAACTGGAATGGGGTATGACCTGCCCTGGAAGTGAGTCTCTGTTTTTACTTTGATACGATGTGTATAGCCCTTTATAGTCCCAGGATTCGTAGCAAACACTTGTTTGTGCCGCTGCAATATCTCTCTAAGTTGGTCTTTCCCTTCACTATTATCAAGTTGTCGTGTCACAATATTTAAATCATTCTTTTCAGATTCTTTAAAATCCAGTAGTATTTTTGTCTGAGTTTTTTGAAACATGTCTTTAATCTCATTTTTAGACATCTCATATTCATATTTAGCTTTATTATCTGGCTTATAAAGATGATCACTAATTTCTCCTTGGACTACTTTGAAATCTCCTAACTGATCCTCATGCTTTATCACGTTCTGTTGTGGATATTCTATTTCCATCTCTTTGACAGCAAGTGATCCTTTTACATGAGTTTGCTTCATCCATTCTTCCATCTTCTGTTGCCTTCCATCTCGTTTTCCAAATAGGCCCTGCATCCTCTTCCAGAATTCTTCATTTTTTTCTTCTGTTCTTTGCCGTATTTCTTTATGAGATCTTGCATCATTATAAATAACTGGTTATTGTCGATGACCTCTGGTCCCTTATTCACATCTCCCAACAAAAACTCTGGCTCCTTGAAAGTAATTTCCAGGCTTAGAACATCCATTGAATTGACATCCCCTAAAAAATCTTGTTCCAACTCCCCATTACTGCTTCCATTTTCATCATCTAATTTGTTAATCTCTTCTGAATCTCTGTATCCATATTCTTCACTACTTATTTCATATTGTTTTATTTTACTGATATTGCTAACTCTATGACTCATTATTATTTCCTATGGGTTATTCACCTATCCCTTTTCTTCAATCGCCTCTATACTACCATTTCTACCATACCTTCTACTTTCTTTCTGCCCTGCCTAACTTATATGATGCCCAACCACTTTATTATTTATGCTTACTCTTCTCACTACTTGAATCTGCCTATATCATTTAAGCTATATATAATAAAATTATTAACTATTAATTCTATAACAAAATATATTTAAAAATTACCATGCCTTTACTTCTTTTGCCACTTTTCATCTGTTCTCTTTGCACCTGGAATTGACTAAAAATCTTTATTAGTAAATTGATAATACAAAGTATAACAGAAAGCCAAAGCAAAGTATGATTTTCTCTCTTTTAAATATTTGCTTGCGTTTGAATCTCACTCAATGTAAGTTATGTTAACACATGAACTTACCGGTTGGCAAAATTTATAATTGTATAAATACAAGACGTCATGCTAACACGGCAATATTAATGACTTATTACTTAATATTTAGGTTATTCATGCTCACAGAAATGGATACCAAAATTTCCCTTTGCAATGATCAAATAATTCACAACTATTATACTACATAAATATATATTTTATTTTCAATGCTGTTTTGAAATCAGCAAGATATATTCTTATATTTATCTCTTTGCAATAATCTGCAACAGCTATAAAATCTATTTCACATAAAGAAATTTTATGTATACATAAAATAGTGTTTAAGTTGATTTATGTTGCAATCCAGCAAAATAAAGCTAAGAAAATATTATGACAATATGCAAGTTATACAACATGGATTGACATATTTAGAATAAAACAATTTATTTCATGAATAGTTATTATTTATTACAAACTAACAATGCGTGACTAACCTAAGTTTGAATATAGGAATTTAACTCAATTATCTATATCATTTCCAAGAAGCGCAAGGCTATCAAAAATGTCAAAATTAATATTCTTCCCAGTAATTTATATTTATCGATATCAACTTTCATTTTCGCTTGCATAAGAATATGTAAACCATTAAAGCATTTTACCAACTACATCTGCCTGCTTGGTGTTACATAAAAGGTCTTCATCTGCTTCGAGGTTACTCTAATAATAAGAAATGAACATTTAATATATCAACTAGCAAGCGACTTTTCTTTTGCTAGCATGAGAACATGTAAACCATTTAAGCATTTTGCCAACTACATCTGGCTGCTTGGTATTACATAAAGGGTCTTCACCTACTTTGAGGTTACTCTAAGAATCAATGTCATTGAAGCGTAATGTCCACTACATCGGACCACTTGACATAGAATTCTATTTGAAGGTCTTCACCTGCTTCAAGGTTACTAATAATAGGAAATTAACACTTTAAATATTTTCTAGCAAGCAACGCTTTTAAATCAAAAGTTTTAACATAATATTGACATTAGATACTTCTAAATATCAAAACTGAGATATACACTACTTAATGTTGACAAAGAAAAATTATTTCTTTCATCTATTCTACCCTTTACTTCAATCTACTCTTACTACCTTTCTAACACTTTAATTTCTTTCTCCTTATTGTCACGAATGCGTATTAACAAATGTATAATATATATACACTGAGAGTATAAGATAGACATATAATTAATTTATATATATATATATTAACTGTCTTATTACTTTTTAAACAATTATTTTGACTAACAATACTGTTTTACTCATATAGCTTATGGTATTTAACCAACAAAATTAATTAATGAACCTACATTTAGATAATCTTGGAGACATTAAAATATGTCACCAAAAACATAAGCATTTACATGGTGTAAGATTTAATTAATAGAGTTCTCAGTGATTGAGCCAACAACAAGATAAGCAGTCTACAGGGTGTGAGATTTAATTAATCGAGGCCCCAAACGTTTGGGTTGCCAAGCCCAAGAAAGAAAAAAAATCCTGTACTGGTCAGAATTATATGCTCATTTAACAAGGTTTAGAATCTAAGCAAAGGTACCCTAAATCCACTCATGCCCGAGATACAGAGGTCAGGAGCAATCATGAATTCTGCCCTATTTGCTCTTCTCTAAAACTATAACATTATAAACAACACTTCTGATGATAACATGAAATTTTATTCATTCCAGTCCCAGAGACATAGCAGAGAAACATGAGATCTATAGGGTAATTAATGTAAATAAATAATATCAAATCTTGGCTCAATCAAATATCTTATGTGAAAGGGCAATTTATAAATTTTAAATGAATTGCACACAGCTAGCATTGCAAAAGAAACATGAATTATAAAATAGTATCCATCTAGAATGAGCAAGAACAGAATAACCCAGAGATAAATATCTATTTGAAGTAATCAGTTATAACTTCTAAATATTACTAACACTATTATAAATATTTAATGGAATTCAATGAGTGAGGGTCAGTAAGACACAATGCATGAGTAATTATCAAAACATAATAATTTAATAAATATAAACAACTTAATTTATATTAGAAAATATAGCACAGATTTAATGTGGTTATTACTTTGCATATAAGCAACTGATTTAGCATGCTAATGAGTTATAGTATAATAATAAATTAATGTTATCAATGTGGTAATCATTACTTTAAGTAATGATAAGGATGTTTACAAATTCATCTCTAATGAGAGGTTTATTCTTGATATGATAGTTAAGAATTTATTGTTTATGAGCATATCTGGGCCTGTACAAATGAGGAATGGGTTGGCCTAAATTAGCTTTACCGTGACAATCCTAAAATATTCGAGTAATTATAAAATGAGTGGTTTATAAACATTACTGCACCACATCTTATAAATATTATGAGAACTACCCATAAAAGAACTTGCAGTGCTAACTATAATGACAGCATTTAAAATGGAGAAGATGTCCATCTTTGGACTGAAAAACTTTATCACATATATGATTCCTCTTGTATTTATCACAAGGTGGTATTCAAAAATATGAGTGGTAAGGATTCCATGGTATGCCCTCTGACGTGTCACATGCTGAGCCTTAATACTCAAATGTTTATCCTGAGATCAGTTCTACCAAATCTCTTATTAAATGTTTACATACAATAAGTGATTATCTGACTAATTGAATGTATTTTAAATAATAATACAATTATTAAAAGTTTGTTAGAAATAACTATAAAAGAAAGAGAAACAAAAAAAGAGAAAAAAATATATTTTTATTTTTTACAAGTAATTTTATTTAGGTGTTGATTTTATTTGGAAAACAATAAAACAACAATCAAGAATTGATTAAGATTTTTAAAAGTTGTACATTGATTAATTAAAAGGGATTTAAACTTTTTTCTGAAGAAATGAAATATGTTTTCCAAATTAATGTGCAAATAGAATGTCATATTTTTTCAAATGTATAAATATATGTTTTTGCTTAAATAATTACAATAAAAAACACACTAATAACTATCTCCATAAAATATGGTCAAGTGCTTTCAAAAAAACAATAACATAATTTGGGTTTTTATCTGGAAAGAAATGCTTTCTGTTTTTCAATTAGATATAAATATGATTTGTTGGAAAAAAATGAGATAATTCTTTTATGATCAAGAATTAATGTGGTCATTTTTGTGATAGACATGAGATTGGAAGAAATATTGGTATCAGGATTGTTTTTCAAATGCAAAAGATAGTCTGGGTAGTAGATTTTAGAAGCAGTTCTGCAGTGGGAAGGTGATTAGCAACCTAAATTTAAATTGATCTCACATTTAGTCTTTTTTAAAGAAATTAATTTTGAAAAGCATAATGACAGAATGAAACTTACAAGAACAACATGCTAAGCTTTTGCTAATCCAACTGTTTAAACATGTTCATTGTAAGAAATGTAGAAGGAAATACTACTGACAGAAACTTTAAATTATATATTTATCCATCCCAAATCATGATTGTCCCAGCTTGTGTTAATCAAAAATGAAATAATTTTTAAACTGGAAATGTGGAGCTACAAAAACAAAAAACTAAATGGAAAAAGTGAAAAATAATTGTTAAGTTAAAACATGAAGTTGCAAAAAAAGAAGCCCTGAAATGAATTGATTGATCAAACTACTATTTGCAAGCCTTATAAGAAGACATATTCACAAACCCAAAGAAGACTAAGAACAAAACAAAATCCATGGTAATAAGTTATGGTAGTGTTCACATTTGCATTCATAAATATTGTATAGAGAAAGTAATAATTGAATGTATTGAGTAATTTGTTTCCAGTTAATTTATTGAAAAGTTTTTTTATTAATATATTTAGAGAGCGGCACACCCTCATTAAAAAAAGAAAGCTAAGTTTAAGTTAAAAGATGCTTTTTTTTTATTGTGGAAATTTTTTATGGTTTAATTAGTATGAAAAAATAACCCAACTCCATTAAATAATAATTGATAGGAAGAATAAGATAGGATTAATAAATATGTTTTACATAAAATCATATGTATCTTTATTTATGGATTAACTTTATTACACAATTATTAAAAAATATAATATTTTCTAAAATTATTTTTTATATCTTTATTTTTTTAGCTATTTTTGCTCATTATCAGTGTGTGTGACTGATTTCATCATAGAGTTGTACATTGAGGAATTTGAAGGCTATTCCAATAATGTTATTTGGGATTAAAATAGATTAAGTTTATATCTATGTATTTTCTCTTGTTCACAGAATTTTATAGTATTCAGATTTCTTTTAATCCCCAAAGCCAGTTCAGATAATAATAGTATTTCTAATATATATATATATGAAAAACAAAAACAAGTTAAAATCACAAAACTTGCTATCACTTGTATTTATAATCAATAGATTGCGTTTTACCAAAACCACCAAACAAGTGTATATTTGTTTACATAAATGACAAAAGAGTCAGAATTCATTATCTCTTTCATTTGCCTATCCTCAGATCAGATGATGTCAAGCTAATTTGCTATCATGAGTGAAGGATAGAGCTAGAAACTAGATCTAAACACTGACTCCAAGTGTTTATGCAAAAAGTTTCTATCAGTTTGCAAGCATAAACTTTTCAGACCGGTAAAGTCTTCAAATCCAGCCTAACAAGCCAGATAGCTACATGGGTCTGATCTGAGTTCAGTTTCACCACATAGTCAAAGCCTCTGCAATATATATTATTGCAAAAACGTTTAAAGGTACATTTATAAAAAAATAAAAACAAGTTAAAATCACATAACTTGCTATTACTTGTATTTATGATCAATAGATGGTGTTTTACCAAAACCACTGAACAAGTGTATATTTGTTTACATAAATGACAAAAGAGTCAGAATTCACTATCTCTTTCATTTGCCCACCCTCAGATCTGCTGATTTTAAGCTAATCTACTATCATCAGTGAAGGATAGAGTTAGAAACTAGATCTAAACACTGACTCCAAGTGTTTATGCAAAAAGTTTTTATCAGCTTGCAAGCATGAATTTTTTAGACTGGTAAAGGCTTCAAACCCAGCCTAACAAGCCAGATAGCTACATGGGTCTGATCTCAGTTCAGTTTCACCACATAGTCAAAGCCTCTACAATATATATCATTGCAATCTGGCTTGTTAGGTTGGGTTTGAAGACTTTTACCGGTCTGAAAAATTCATGCTTGCAAACTGATAGAAACATTTTGCATAAACACTAGGAGTCAGTATTTAGATCTAGTTTCTAGCTCTATTCTTCACTGATGATAGCAAATTATCTTGATATCAGCTGATCTGAGGGTGGGCAAATGAAAGAGATAGTGAATTCTGAGTCTTTTGTCATTTATGTAAACAAATATACACTTGTTCGGTGGTTTTGGTAAAACACCATCTATTGATATATATATATATATGTTAAAAACCAGTCAACATTTAGACAATCTCAATAACAGTAACAATCAAGAATTTCAAACAACCATTTTCAAGGCAACCTTCTTAAACAATAATGGTATCTGTGTTTGTGGACATTTAGATAGTATTTTAAAGGATTATTAGGATGATGCAACTATAAAGATCCCCTTTCAGTTCATGTATTTTACTTTCTAGAATTGACAATTATACATTAAATTATAAATACGTTTGCATTTCTTTGAAGGTCTTAATTTCTTCACTTTTTAAAAAAAATCTTAAACACTCTATTTTTACATTAATTGATAAACAATTTTTTAAAAATAAAGAATTTAATTTCTTCTGTTTTTTTTTTTATATTTTTCAAAAATAATATATATAAAAAACTATAGAAAAATGCTTTTTACAGCTCTACCCAATCAAAATTAAACATATTATTATTAAAATGTCTTAAATTTCATCACATAATAATTCCTGTATGAAAATCCTTTAATAAATTTAACACAACTAAATTTTAATCTAATATTATTATTAGATTATCTTAAAGCTAACAAAAAAATAAAAAAAATTCATTTCCCCTTCTCACTTAAATGGAAGTAAAACGATTGGCCCCTGCAGCTAATATGAGGAAAAATAATTATTTTCATTCTCCCCATTATTTAAATGGAAATGAAATTATTTATCCAGATGAGAATCTGAACTTGATTTATTTCTCTCTTTATTTTTTAACATGAAAGCACTTTTCTCTTGGGTTTTTGTAATACTGAAACCTCATTTAAGTTTGAGAACTTTTGATGTTTTCAGTGAATGGTTAACTGGACTTTTTCTTCAATATTTTGATTGCCTTCACTTGAGAAGGGCTGAGTGATGTGATAGCATGCCTTTGTTCAGCTTATACGCATTGTTAATCTACAGCATTGTTCTTGCTCTTACTGACCTATTATCCTTTCTTCATTTTCATGTTTGTCTCATGGTATATATCTATTATTTATTTTGATAGTTACATTATGTATGTTTTTAATTTGTATAGAATTAATTAGGTTTATTTTTGTTTACAAATTCATTATATTCCGGTTTTACATTCTAGATAATATTTTACAAGTTTAAGAATTCATAAAAATATAACATACATATATGTAATTAATTTAAAACCACATAAATACTTTAGAACTTTTTAAAACGTTAATTTATTTCATCTGTAGAAATTTTTTACAAGTTTCAAATGGCAATGGATATCATCTGGTTGCTGAAAATTAGTTGGGACTCCATCAAACAAAGCTATTTTTATTTAATTTTAAAATCATTATACTAGTAATTATAATCAAAATGAAATAAAATTGCAATAAACATATCAGCAAAATCAAAATGTATAAAAGTTAGTTCAACCCCACCATGGTTTTGTATATTAATCAAATGACTTCAAATGAAAACGACAACCAAAATCAATATATATATACTAATGTAGCTGGGTTCGAATACAAAAGATAATGCAACAGACAGTGTTAATTGCGAGTGTTGCTATGGATTGATTGTGTATATGCGAAAAGATATATAAATGGTCATTCAAACCCTGTTACAAAGAGTGTGAAAGTAATACGTAATCTGTTAAAGGATGGACTGTATGTTTATATAAATATAGTTGTATGTGTGTTATTATAAAGTGTGTATACATATTAACGGTTATATGTGAGATTGATGAGAAGCAATTATATACGGAGTTGTATAAATTTGTTATTGATTATACGTATGTATATTTTGTTTTTTGTTAATGTTTTAAATTCTACTTTTTAATAATATTGGTGGTAACACGTGTTTCTTGATGAATCCATTGAACATCTAAAGCTGCAGAAATAGAATGAATTAGTTGCTGCATGCAGTTTGAGGTAATGGCTCTGTCAGCTAGAAGTCTGAGAACTGGTCGAGTTGGTATTTTGAAACAATGGAAGATCCGGTTTGCGGCATATGAATATACAAGGGAAAATTCAAGGTTAAAGAGTGTAAAAGAAAATAACTATTTTTGGCTCTCTTAAAATATTGTGGTGATTAGGAAGGAAAGAAAAAGATATGGCACAGATTTTGGATTGTATTAACGTGTAATTAATTAAGAAGTTTTAGTAATATTCCCATCAAAATGTTGGGGTAATTAAATAGTGTGGGTTTTGTTAGACCGGCCCAATGGATTGTTATTGTAGAACTCACCTAAATCGGATTTATGAAAGTTCGCTGTTTAAAATTATCAAGGGTAATGGTGACAAAGCACATGCCGCTAGGACCTCTTAAGTGACCAAAATCATCTACTCCACCTCTATGATAACCTACAAGATGTATCACATTGTCGACTGTTTACCATCCTTAGGATCAACAAATATTGACAAGGCCAGTATTTCTTTCGGATTATAAATGTGTGGACTGTTAATTTTGACCATGTGGACATTCAATCGTAATTAAGGTAAATTGACCTTTGCTCTATATATGTGTTCAATGAATGCATAGTAATGAAGAGACCTGTGTTACCTCTATATTAAATACAGTAATAAATATTTGTTTAATAAAAAAAGAAATATTAAATAACAACTCTGATGTGTAATTGCACTCTTTTGTTGCTATATATATATATGAATCATATATGTGTGTATCAGAATAAATGGGTTGTGCACATGAATATTAAGATATGTATAGGTGTGTATAAAGTTTAAAATGATGATAACTGCCATAGTAACTTATAACCTAGTTTTGTTATAACTTCTGGGATATATAATAAAATTCATAAACAAGTAAATTATCATATGGTTTACGTAAATATATGTGACATAGTCAGGAATTGTCTTTGCTTTGTTCTCTCATTAGACCATCATCCCCAGACCTTGAGATGAGCTAGTCTGGGAATGCTACCCTATATATTGTGCCATTACAATTTAGTTAGATTATTTAAAATGCTATCCTAATGATTTTACATCAGCTAAGATGTTTGTGAATATTAAAACTCATAAAGATGGTTTTCCTTTAAGATTTATTTTTGATTTTACAGGTAGTGTTGTAGAAGGTATTTCTAGATTCTTGAATAATTTTTTAGGTACTTACGGATAATTTGCCTGATGACGTATTACCCTGAAGGCATACCGGTCTAATGTTGCGATTTTTAAGATAATGTCTCCAAGTGATCTGCAGACACATCTATTCGATAAGATGTGTCCGCATATCACGTGAACACGTCACGTTAAAAAGCGCAACATTAGACCGGTATGCCTTCAGGCTAATACGTCATCAGGCAAATTATCCGTAAGTACCGAATGTCACGTGATACGCACCGAACACCAGCATGCTTCTTGGTCCTGGAAAAAAATACAAAAAAAAAAAACATTGTGAAAATTTAATACGGTGAATACAAATATAGTAACACAAAATTATTTAATATGTACATGCATGAAAACTATTAAAAAATCTTAAAAATGAATTACAAAAACCCAACAAAAACTTATTGAAAATGTGCCATTAATGGCGAGCTAATTTTAAAAGGGGGGGGTGTCAAGATATAAAATACAAAATATAGCCGATGAATTTACGAAAAATAATTTGATATTTGTAGAAATATTAACCAAAAAATACAAAAAAAACCCAACAAATTAGTGAAAATTTACCTGCATGAAATACAAAATAAGGTCAATACAAAATATAGAAACAAAAACTTATTGAAAATGTGCCATTAATGGCGAGCTAATTTTAAAAGGGGGGGGTGTCAAGATATAAAATACAAAATATAGCCGATGAATTTACGAAAAATAATTTGATATTTGTAGAAATATTAACCAAAAAATACAAAAAAAACCCAACAAATTAGTGGAAATTTACCTGCATGAAATACAAAATAAGGTCAATACAAAATATAGAAACAAAAAATTATTGAAAATGTGCCATTAATGGCGCTCATATTCCCTAATTTTAAAAGCGAACTGTATAGCCGATTAATTTACGAAAAATAATTTGATATTTGTAGAAATATTAACCAAAAAATACAAAAAAAACCCAACAAATTAGTGAAAATTTACCTGCATGAAATACAAAATAAGGTCAATACAAAATATAGAAACAAAAACTTATTGAAAATGTGCCATTAATGGCGAGCTAATTTTAAAAGGGGGGGGTGTCAAGATATAAAATACAAAATATAGCCGATGAATTTACGAAAAATAATTTGATATTTGTAGAAATATTAACCAAAAAATACAAAAAAAACCCAACAAATTAGTGGAAATTTACCTGCATGAAATACAAAATAAGGTCAATACAAAATATAGAAACAAAAAATTATTGAAAATGTGCCATTAATGGCGCTCATATTCCCTAATTTTAAAAGCGAACTGTATAGCCGATTAATTTACGAAAAATAATTTGATATTTGTAGAAATATTAACCAAAAAATACAAAAAAAACCCAACAAATTAGTGAAAATTTACCTGCATGAAATACAAAATAAGGTCAATACAAAATATAGAAACAAAAACTTATTGAAAATGTGCCATTAATGGCGAGCTAATTTTAAAAGGGGGGGGGGTGATCAAGATATAAAATACAAAATATAGCCGATGAATTTACGAAAAATAATTTGATATTTGTAGAAATATTAAACAAAAAATACAAAAATTATTTACAAATTAAATGTAATTAAGTGGAAGTTTGATAATTGAAGAAATATAAAAAAAAAATTTTTTTGTAAATTTAAAAAAAAAAAAAAAAAAAAGTTAATGCGAATCTACCATTAATGGCCATCTTGTATAAAATGTGGTGTAAGAGGCCGTACTTTTATAAGCATGCGGTAATGTTAAAAACGGACTGTATATTGGTATTGTCTATATTCAATAATATAATTAATTCTAAAATTATAATTATTATAAAAAAAAATTAAAATTACTTACAAATAGCGTTCACTGCGGAGGACTGAATTGCGATATATGTTCTAAAATTGCAGCGAAAGGATCAGCTTTGTATGACTGCCTCCACATAAACTCGCTCAAATATGAGTCGAGGTGCTGACGTGCTGTCCCTCTGTGTTTTTTATTACGCCATTTGACCAAACCCCACAACCTTTCAACATTCTGTGTATGTACGCCAGTTGTGGGGTCTACGAAGTTGTATGTGTGATTAACACGATGGTGTTCGTAGCCAGCCTCAGCTAACTCTTCGCTCTTGTATCCCTTCCAGCAATCGCTGTAGATAGTCGAGCCTTCGTGTACATTTTGCAAAATTTCTTGCATGAGAGTAGTCGCACTTCTACCTCGAACGGCTACAATAAAGCATTCCTCAGTCTCTCTGCACACACCGCCAAATAGCCATTGCTGTGGTAGGACTCTTCCGGCATTGTTCTTCCGTTTTGTGAAGAGGCTTTCATCAATCTCAACGATGGTGTTGGGACCTCCGATTTTCCGCCTTTCATTTCTTAACAATCTCCAGGTACAAACTTCCCGGAGGTAGTTATTCCAATCGATTACAGTTTTGTCCGAAATATTCAATTCCTCCGCACAAAATGTTATCGATGTTAATTCTTTGGACCAACTATAGATGAAGCGTATAGCGGTCACGAAAGTCATTTTGGAGCCAACAAACCACGTGCCTTTTCTAATTGCAATTTCTGACAGGCAATCCTTCAAGTTACACCGCCATTGTTTCTTGGAATCATGAATATATTTTTTCATTTCATGCCCATTTTGACATAATTTCCTTTTGGGGAGAAGACCGCGGTCTTGTAAGAAGATGATCGCTTCTTCCTCCGTACTCGGTAAACTGAACAAGGTTCTTGGAGCTTCAGCCATATCACAAAGTAAAATCACAAGTAAAATCACAAAGTAAAATATCAAAAACGCAATGGAAGAGCTGAAAAAAGTCACTGTGATCAAGTGGATAGCAAAATCACAATAGACAGAAAAATCAAAAAATTTCCCAAATGTCTCTCCGAATTTTAAATCTCGCGGTTAAAAAAAAAAAAAATTGACTCTCTGATGGATTAATCACGCCAGTCACTTCGTTGCCATGACAACGTTGTCATACAACGATCGTCGATGCCCACCGGAAGGGAAACCGGTGGGTCAAGTACACAGTTTCTTCTTCTTTTGAGGCTTTTGATAAGATTAATAATTTTAAAATGGAAAGTAGTTGGGTATTTGGAAGTTTAGATATTGAAAATATGTATCAGTCTGTTAATAGGTTAAGCAGTATTGATGTTCTTTTGTCTGTATTGATTAAGAAAAGTTCTTTATCAAAAAATAAAATTAAGGTAATTAAAGATTTGCTTTTGTTATTGGAAGATTCTATGTATTTTACTTATAAAGGTAATTTTTATAAGATTAAGGAAGGGTGGATAATAGGTTATATTATTTCTCCTTTAGTATGTTCAGTTTATATTAGTTTTATGGAAGAGGAAATTATTATTAAAAAGAATTGTTTATATGTAAAATTATTTGTCAGATATGTTGATGATTGTTTATTTGTTGTTGAGAATGGTAAATTGAAGGAATTTGTAAACGAGTTTAATTGTTTTGATCCTTCTATAAAATTTGTGTTAGAAGGAGGGGGGTTAGATTTTGGTAAGTTAAAATTTTTAGATCTTTTGGTGATTAGAAATATAGAAACTAATTGTTTATTGTGCAGTCATTTAGTTAAAAGTAAAGAATTAAGATCTATAATTAAACCTGATAGCTATCAGTCTGTATCTCATAAAGTAGCTGCTTTAAGGAATTATTGTCATAGGAATATTAAATTAAATAATTCTAGTGGGGTAGCTTTGTTTCAGAAATATCAATTTTATAAAGATTATTTAAGTGTTGGATACTCTGATAAATTTGTTAAAAGTATTTTATTTAATAGTAATATTTGTAAGGATGTAAAGGTTAAAGAAAAATATGATTTTATTTCTTTGCCATTTAAATTGTCTTCTTATAAAATTGTGTGTAGAAATAGTAAATTGTTTGGAAATAAGAAAATTGCTTGGAAAAGGGGTGTTACATTGAATAATTTATTGAATAATACAAAGGAAGTTTTTGATAGAAAGACTATTCCTGGTGTGGTATATTTTATTCCTTGTTTATTTTGTAAGAAGGTTTACATAGGTCAGAGTAGTTTGAGTTTAAATGAAAGAGTAAAGGTTCATAAAAGTAGAGTTAAAAATAGATATCTTAGTTCTGCTTTGTATGTCCATGAAAAAGATACAGGCCACACTATTGATTTTGATGAAGCTAAGGTTGTCTTCTTTGAGAGAAATGAAATCAAAAGAAGAATTAAAGAGTCTTTATTATTGAAAATTTATGATTCTGAAGCAATTAACTTATTTAAGAGTTCTTTTAATATTAAGGGTGGATGGGAAGTGAATGGAGTTGTGGGTAGTTTTTAATAGTATATATAATGTGTGTTTTTTTTTTTTTTATTATTTCTTTACACTTGAGAAGTCTGCTTGTAGCAGTGAAACCTTAGGTTGTGTTTTAATATTATTTTATTCTGGTCTGGTTTAATTTTAGATTTGGGGTAGTTTTGATTTGATATATATATATATATATATATATATATATATATATATATATATATATATATATATGTATATATATATATATATATATATATATATATACATACAGAACCCTTATTTATGTTTTTGATTAGTATAATTCCTATCAAAATGTAAGATTGGTGCTTGAGATGGGATTTAAACCATGCTCATAAATATACTTACTCGAAGCTGTGGGAAAGAACGTAAACACGCATGAATTATAGAATAATATTATGGATAGACACTTAAAATGGTGTCTCAACGAAAGGGTCGGTGAATAGTAGAGAATGGACATTAAAAGGGCATCCTAACGTAACTTAAAAAGAGCTTTTCAAATGAGAGTTGGAGAATTTTTTTTTAAAAAAAGCGATAGAGAAAACAAAGAGTTTAAACATATGTTTACAAATATAGTTAAATATTAGCATACTTTGCAATGTGTGGATATCTGTGTAGAAAGTTCTCAGGTGGTCAGAGGGGGAAATAGTGTTGATGTCTGTTCTGTGATATATATATATATATAAAGTCACATGGTTCATAAAATAATGGTTTAAGAATTTTATCAACATTGGGATATTACAAAACAATATCGTTCCATATGATAATAATAAGGGAGGAAGGTCTATCAGGTGGGTCATGCAGTGGACCACTGGAAGCTGGTGTGATGTACCTGGCACATAATTAAAATAGTAATAGAGATACATGAACATAATAACCGTGATATATAGGTACAGAAAAATGAAGCCAAAAAATAAACAAAAAAGGGAAAAGCAGAAGGTGATGGAAGAGAAAGAAGTAAATGTAATGGAGATGATTTTAGAAATATTAGAAAGTCTAGAACTCCAATTTCAGGAAATTTATGAGAGGTTCGAACTGAGATTTCAGGAGATGGAATGGAGACTGGGAATAGAAAGTGAAGGTAGGCAAAAAAAAGGGATGTAAGGAAAATGAGGATGAAAGTAAGGAAAGGGCAAAGAAGTCTGTTGATAAAGAAGTAGAAGGAGGTTTAGATGAAAGGGAGAAGAATATAAAACAGAAGCTGAAGGCTGATGAGACTGAAAGACTGGAGCATATGGGTAAATGTATGGGTATGGCAATATACACTACGTGAACCACTTCTTAAAGATACGGCAGTTTGAATTTCAAATGGGGGAAGCTCCCATGGAACATCTGCAAAGCCTACAAAGATACTTTGGCATGAATCCCATGCCAGAGGAAAGAAAATTAGTGATAGCATAGTCATCTAAGCAAGAACACCCAAGCATGGTGGGACTCATTGTCCCAACAGCCCACAACGTTCGAGGGGTACCAGAAGAAGATACAAGAGACTTTCTGGTTGGAAGACTGCCAGGAACTCATGCAGTACCAGGTGATGTGAGAGAAATATGAGGAATGGAAGAAAGAAAATTTCTCCCAATTCTTTCATCACCAAGGTGGCAAGACTGAGGACACTGGATGCATGCCATTTGTCAGAAAGCCTTATCAGTCGAATTGTAAGGCACAATATGCCTATGAATGTAGAAAGAATGATGTTGGGGGTCAGAAAGGCATCCATCAGAGAAGTGGCAGAACTGCTTAATGCTCTGGATATTTGCACATATGACCATAGCATACTGTTGGAGTGAGGAAAGGAAGTCCAAGATCAGCAATGTATTAAGTTTGGGAGAGAAGAAGGACATGCTGATGGGGATGCTACACATAGAAAAGGTGGTGACGGTAGTCACAGACTGAGATGGCAATATGAACCAGAAGCTCATAATCCACCAGACAAGCCAAAGTTCAACCCAGAAAAGGGACCATGGCCACTGAAACAGAAAGGTGGTACCAAAGGGAATAAAGGATAGAAAAGAGTTGTTTAAGATCCATTCAAAAACACAGAAGGTATTTGAAGGCTATTGCACCAGGGGGGTATATAACAGTAGCTGGGTTCAAATACAAGAGATAATGCAATAGACAGTGTTAATTGCGAGTGTTGATATGGATTGATTGTGTATATGCGAAAACATGTATAAATGGTCATTCGAAGCCTGTTACAAAGAGTGTGAAAGTAATACATAATCTGTTAAAGAATGGACTGTATGTTTATATAAATATAGTTGTATGTGTGTTATTATAAAGTGTGTATAAGTAATAACGGTTATATGTGAGATTGACGAGAGGCAATTATATACGGAGTTGTATAAATTTGATATTGATTATACATATGTATATTTTGTTTTTCGTTAATGTTTTAAATTCTACTTTTCAATAATATTGGTGGTAACACGTGTTTCTTGATAAATCCATTGAACATATAAAACTTCAGAAATAGAATGAATTAGTTGCTGCAGGCAGTTTGAGGTAATGGCTCTGTCAGCTAGAAATCTGAGAACTGGTCGAGTTAGTATTTTGAAACAATGGAAGATCTGGTTTGCAGCATACGAATATACAAGGGAAAATGCAAGGTTAAAGAGTGTAAAAGAAAAGAACTATTTTTGGCTATCTTAAAATATTGTGGTGATTAGAAGGAAAGAAAAAGACGTGGCACGGATTTTGGATTGTATTAACGTGTAATTAATTAAGAAGTTTTAGTAATATTTCCATCAAAATGTTGGGGTAATTAAATATAAATAGTGTGGATTTCGTTAGACCAGTCCAGTGGATTGTTATTGTAGAACTCACTGAATCGGATTTATGAAAGTTTTCTGTTTAAAATTATCAAGTGTAATGGTGATGAAGCACATGCCATTAGGACCTCTTAAGCAAGCGAAATCATCTACTCCACCTCTATAATAACCTATAAAATGTATCACATTGTGGACTGTTTACCATCCTTAGGATCAACAAATATTGACGGCCAGTATTTTTTTTAGATTATAAATGTGTGGATTGTTAACTTTGACCATGTGGACATTCAATCGTAATTAAGGTAAATTGACCTTTGCTCTATATATGGGTTCAATGAATGCATAGTAATGAAGTGACCTGTGTTACCTCTATATTAAATACAGTAATAAATATTTGTTTAAGTAAAAAAATAAATATTAAATAACAACTCTGATGTGTAATTGCACTATTTCATTGCTATATATATGTGAATCGTATATGTGTGTATTGGAATAAATGGGTTGTGTGCATGAACATTAAGATATGTATAGGTGTGTATAAAGTTTCGAATGATGATAACTAGCATAGTAACTTATAACCTAGTTTTGTTATAACTTCTGGGCTATATAATATAATTCATAAACAAGTAAATTATCATGTGGTATACATAAATATATGTGACATAGTCGGGAATTGTCTTTGCTTTGTCTCTCGTTAGACCATGATCTCCAGACCTTGAGATGAGCTAGTCTGGACACGCTACCCTAGATATATATATACAGAACCCTTATTTATGTTTTTGATTAGTATAATTCTTATCAAAGTATAAGATTGGCGCTTGAGATGGGATTTAACCCATGCTCATAAATATACTTACTCGAAGCTGCGGGAAAGAACATAGACATGCATGAATTATAGAATAATATTATGGGTAGACACTTAATATATATATATATATATATAATTACAAATAACAACCAATTGCCAGTATTAAAAGGAGTTCCTATAAGATTGATGGTTTTAAATTGTAGATAGTTATATGAATGTATACATTTTGTGGTTAGTTGGTTTCTATTGTAATTGAAAAGGTTTATTTATTAAAAGGAGTTCCTATAAGATTGATGGTTTTGAATTGTAGATAGTTATATGAATGTATACATTTTGTGGTTAGTTGGTTTCTATTGTAGTTGAAAAGGTTTATTTATTAGTAGGTGAAATCTTGGTTGTGATGAGAAAAAAGTGATGTTCTAGTGTTTTTATTATTTTATTCTAGTTTGATTCATATATATTACATAATATATCATGTGATTTACCTTTAAAATTTAGATTACAATTTGCTTTTCTCTCTGTATTTTTATTTACTATACTATTGTAATAGTAATAATCAGTAATTAAGCTAATGCACTTTGTGGATTTTTAACTATAAATGAATACTCTCACTTCCAAACACAAGATGAAGTCTTTGTGAAAAGATAGAATGAATCCATCTATCCTTTCTACCCAAATGTTTATGTATGGGTAAATCTTAAGCATTTGGGAATGAGAACATGAAAATGTTAAGGAGTCACTTCAAGTTACCTTTACTATGCCTAAATGAATGACACTTGCCAAATTTACTAGAATTTAAGATATGTCATTCTTAGTTGAAAATAAACATATGTCACTGAGATATTTATTTTATACAGTGTGATGTTTTTATAAACTGTAATAGTAATAATCAGCCATTAAGCTAATGCACATGCGCTTTGTGGATTTTTAACTATAAATGAATACTCTCACTTCCAAACACCAGATAAAGTCTTTGTGAAAAGATAGAATGAATCCATTTATCCTTTCTACCCAAATGTTTATGTATGGGCAAATCTTAAGCATTTGGGAATGAGAGCATGAAAATGTTAAGCAATCACTTTAAATTACCTTTACTAAGCCTGAATGAATGATGCTTGCAAAATTTACTAGAATTTAAGATGCGTCATTCTAGTTGAAATTAAACATATGTAAATGAGATATTTATTTTATATAGCGTGATGTTTTTATAAACTGTAATAGTAATAATCAGCCATTAAGCTAAGGCACATGTGATTTTTGGATTTTTAACTATAAATGAATACTATCACTTCCAAACACAAGATAAAGTCTTTGTGAACAGATAGAATGAATCCATCTATCCTTTCTACCAAAATGTTTATGTATGGGAAAATCTTAAGCATTTGGAAATGAGAGTGTGAATATCATGTTCTGCTTGGTTTCATGCAGTGGTAGAATGATGGACTCTAGAATGTGACATTCTGGTCCTTGAACACCTTAAAGCTATTGATTTTTTTAATATAAATAACATCATTTACAAACATTTTACAGAGGTAGTTTTAAAATTAAAACTGTTTCTTTTTCTTTTTCAATAAACATAAAAGATTACCTTCCCAGTTTCAGTCAATAGTGCTAACTAATTGTTATAATTTTTTTTTAAAGTGATGTCTTTTTGTAATTCAAAAAATATATATAAAATAATTAAAGAATTTATTGCATGGAGTTCACCTAAAATTCTGAAGAAGGTCAAACTCCTAAAATAAAAAGAATTGAGCTGCAGTACTTAGGTCTTGAATTCTAGAATACTCCCCACTAGCACATTACTATTGTTTTTAATCAAGCATGAGAGAGTTGGGGAAAAGATATGAAGAAGTGATGTGCTACTCAGATTCAGTGAGTCTGAAAAATGAAATGTAAATTATTTGATAATATGTTAAAAGGGTCATGCCATTTTGATCCATTAATTCATTTTCTAATAAATTTTATTTTTTCTATATCTAGGATTCTTAACAAATCATCTATTGGTCCTTTGATTTGTAAATTAAATCCTGCTTTTAGGAGAGTCTTATAGCTACCGTTTTAGAGTTGTTGTTGTTTTGTTTTTTTTTTCAATTATAAAAGTGTATTTCTTTTTCTGGACAATCTTACAACAACAATTTCTCTCTCAAAAAAAAAAAAAAAATCTGAAATATCATGTTTATTTACTTATTTATTTTTTCGTTTGATTACCTCAAATATTTTTCCAACATACAGATATCTTGCGAAAAAATTTTAGTCAGGATTATTTCCGGGGCGAAGATTAAACATATAATTTAATAAAAGTAAAATGTAATTTAAACTCTTAATTTTATTAACAATAGATAATAAACTACTTTATCTGGTTACAGTAAATAAGATTTTTTTTAAACAAAAGTTAATTATATAAGTAGTTAAGATTATAAGAGAATAAATTTATCATTTTAGTTTTAAAGTAATTTTTATTTGGTAAAAATAATTTAGTAAAATAATATTTCATATATTAAAAAGTCTATAATATACTATTATATATTACATAAATAACATTAAATGTAAAATCTGTGTATATATAATTATGAAAAACACAACAATAATTGGAGAAAAAAAATGTAAAATAAATAGAATAATCTGTCTTACTATTCCAAACACAAGTTATATATTTAAAAATAATCAAAATATACAGGACATATTTGAATTTAAAAAAAAGTCTTATCGTATTATGAATAGACAAGAACTCCAAGTAGACGCACACATATTTACTGGTGCATTGGCTTGATTTTTCATTTTACTATTGTCTTGTTTTTTTCTTTAGAAATAATATTTTATAGCTATGAGATACAAATTTCAAATTACGTAGTATTTTATGAACTAGATTTATAAGAAATAAAGAATATGATTTTTATAGTAGGAAAAGAATATATCTGTATGTTATCAATGAACTTGATCGTTCTTTAGTAATAAAAGTATGCTATGATTGAAAAAAAGACATTCCAATAGGATATGTTCCATGATCTCCTCAGTTCTATGTTACAGAGCCCATGATGAATGTATATTTCTAAAATGTCTTTTGTAGAAAATAAAAATGTTGATGTGAATGACTTTGATGTTGACTTTAATTTAAAAATCTGGATAATTGGATTCCAAGTATTATTTTATAAATTTTGTTAAGAAACAGAAATAATTGGAAATTATTTAATTTTTAAGTTTGTTTTCTAGCTCATATATTTTTCAATACTTAATTTTGTTAAAGAAGAGATTGATTGTAAGAAGAAATTGGATGACTAGTTATGAAGTTGCATAATGATTTATAAAAATATAGTTAATGGATTGTGGAGTATCTGAAGAATTGACAAAATAAACTTACCTATTTTTGGAATGTTGCTAATTAGCCTAATTACTTTATTAATGGATTTCTAAAGATAAAAAGTACAGATAGTAAGTAGTGAAAGCCCATTAAATTTTAATGCTGAGCTCCATTGCCTTTTTGTTCAGATTAATTTTGGTAATGTAGCTGTATATTTTTTAACAAGTAAATGAATTTAACCATAGATAGGAAATAGGTAATTTAAGGGGGAAATAAGATGTTGATTAATGATGCACTTATATCTAATGAATAGAATATTTTCCCCAAAACATTGTTTGCATCATCTATAAAAGCAAATGTTGTTTTTGAATAATGATTTTCATGTCATTACACCAAAGGTTTATTGGGAAATTTAAGAATTTGTGAGATATAGTGGTCAAAGTAGAAAAATAGTGTTTTTCTCTAAGTATGTTTCAGATTAGTGATTTGTTTTTAATAAAGTTGAATGAGAATTTAATAGTTTAGTTATCAAATGTGTCAAGCAAAGAAATAATTTTTTGAGGGGAAAAATATAACTATTCCCTACATATATGAGACGAGACTAATAGAATATATATTTCTAAAATATTTTTGTTTCTATTTTCAAAACTAGAGAGTAGATGTAAATGATGAAGAAGTATAGAATTGTGAGAATAAAATCCAAATAATGTTTTCCTATTTAGAGTGATGTGTACTTTCCTATTTATAAATAAGTATTCCGATAAATAAAGGAGAGGAAAGAGTGAACTAAATGAATATATTTTTTTATCATTTTATAAATTTATAACACCAAAGTACAATAAATGCACTTTATGATTTGTTTGTTTATAACTACTACTACTACTACTACTACTACTACTACTACTACTACTACTAGTAGTAGTAGTAGTAGTAGTAGTATAGTAGTAGTAGTAGTAGCAGCAGTAGTAGTAGCAGTAGCCATAGCTATACTGTAGCCATAGAAATAGCAGCAGTAGCAGTTGCAGCAGCAGCAGTAGCAATAGCAGTAGTAGTAGTAGTAGTAGTAGTGGCAGATGTAGTAGTACTTGTAGTGGTAGTAGTAAAAGCATAGTGATCTTGTAACATAAGTAGTACAGTTAAACATGTTTCTTTAACATGTGGTATATCTGTTTATACATATACACATATACATTTTTCTCATATACCCAATCCAAACTGTAAAAAAAATTAAACATGCTGCATGATTGGAATGACAATAGTTTTTGGATAAGACGTTATGTAAATATTATGGTTGCACAGAAGATTATGTAATAACAGTAAGTATAAATAAATGTATTATGTTACAAAAATGAATTAAATTAATATTATTTAAGTGTTTTCTTCTACCTACAAATCAATCTGCATTTGTTATTTCAAATTTTTAGATTTTCATAAATAAAAAAAAAATAAAACATCATTTGATCCCTGATTTTATAATGAACTTTTATAAGATCAAGATTGTTTTTGGTATGTAAATCACTCAGGGAATATTCATATATCTTTTCAAAAGAACGAAACATTTTCTGGACATTATTACAATAAATTTAATCTCAGAATACATCATAATTGTTTTATTTCTATACCAGATATACTCTAATCTCATTTGAAATTAATTGGAAATTATTGCTGGAACTTTTTGCCATGTCAGAACTATGTTATCATTATTATAAAAACAACTTGCAATCAAAAAGATCACATTTTAAGTTTTCATTAAAAGAATTGTTACCAGTATAAATATTTATATATTCTTAGCCACATTCTATAAATATCGTTTTATTATGTGGATATTTTTCTATATTTTGTCAAGTACAACCTCTTTGTCCTAGGTCAAAATTATTTCTTTAATTACATTAAGAAAATATGCCCTAACTATTGAATAATGGTCTATCATTTTATATAAATTCTGATAATTTTTTTACATATAATTAGAAAATTCCTTCATCCTTTGATTAGATTTGATATTCTTTCTTTTTCTAAGTTGTAAAATGGAATGGCCATCCATTATTATTTTCACCTGCATGTTCTTCCATTCTTCATTTCTATTATAAACTGGTTAATATTGCTTCCATTATTTTCTCATCTATTCTATTTTCTCCATAATTACTAGTTTAATTTTTATTTAAGATTTTCAGACCCTACATTTTTAAATTCTCCCTTTATCATCTTTAAATTGCTAAGAAAAAATATTTTCTGAGCTTTACATTTATTAATTTCTATAAGTATTTGTGAGATATCTCTGAAATTAAGAACCTATTTTATGTCAACTTGACATTTTTAAAAAAAAATTGTTCCACCAGTGGATATTTCTTTATCATCTTGCAATCGTTTCTGCAAACTTTCAGAATTTTCTGGCATGTTTCATTTTATTCTATTGAACAGTTTGCATTCCTTTCACAATCTTTAAATGAATTTATCAAATATACTTGGCATTCTTTAATTGTATTTATTGTGAAATATTCTCAAATTTTTTGTATATATTTTACTGAAATGCACTTCAAGATTTAAAAGACCATATTAAACTATTTATTTGAAGTATTTCAAATTTTCATTTTAGCAAAACCAAAGTTGTCAAAGTCTTTTCTTTCACCTATGAAATTTAAATATATAGGACAAACAGTTATTGATTTCTATATTTATTCTTCTGAAAGGGCCTCATTATAAACCTCATATTTCCTTTGGTTTTAATTTTACCAGCTTCTTATCTTTGAGATTTCATGCTTGATTTTCAAGCATTCAGGCATTTTGGGATCCATATTATTTTTAGTTTGAAATTTTCAGGCAATGCCATTTCAAGGCTCACATTTTTATTGTATTATTTTTTCAAGTCTCACAGTCATCCTGGTATTGTTAACAATTCTCACATTCTTCTTTATATTCTGGCATATTGATATTTCATACCTCACTTTTGTATTAGGTTATCACAATATTGATTGCAACAACTTTATGCAACAAAATGAGATACAAATCCGATTATATTTTTGGATAACAATAATTTTCAATGCTTATATGGAAAAATTAATTTTTGTGTCCTGAAAATTAAAAGTTATTATACATGTGCTTATAGTGGGCATAATTAAGACAATAAGCAAATACACTTTTTCAAACCTTTATTGATTTTTTTTGTCTAGAATACTTCTTCTCAACAGAGCTCAGTGTGTGAATCTTCATCAACGGGCCTTATAATAAATGATGGTAACTATTCTTTAATAAGACGATAATTATAGTCATCTTTGATACTTATAATTAGAATCAGTAAAAAAGCTATAATTAATGTTACTCCTTAGTAGAATAAAAGATACATTTATTTACAACACTTTAAAAAATGCAACTCTTTAGTTGTATAACTATAAATGATTATGACAGCTTATATATTAAGTGCCTATTTTGAATAAATCACACACACACACACACACATATATATATATATATCGTTATTTTGGTACAATATATATTTGGCAATCTACTATGAAAAAGATTGCTCAGAGACACGTATATTTTATAAAATATAATAATAATAACAATATATAAAAAATGTAGATTTGCTTTAATAAATAAGATTTATTAAAATATTTGTTTTTTAATTTGACTATAATAATAATAGTAATGGAAAACTATTCAGAAAAATTTTTAATTTTAATAAAATTTAAAAAAAAACAAGATTTATTATTTTCATTACAATACTCTCTGATAATCAAAGAAAAAGAAAAAGTGCATGTAGAGATGTTTAAGATAAGAAGAAAATGTAATTAACGGTTATTAGAGAGGAACAGGCAAAACTCTCCATACAGTAGTGCCATTCAGTGCAAGCCAGAGTAATCAATGGATGCCAGAAGGCTTGCACAGAGTGGCATTACTGTATAGAAAGTTTTTCCTGTTTAATAACAGTTATGAGTAAGCATAGGAAATGGTGATCATGTGAATAAGAGAGGAAGAAAGGTGTGATATTTCTTCTCTCCCTAGTTAAATTTGGCCAATTGAGTGTCAATAATATGAACTTAATAAATGATACAAGAAAAAAATTAGAGATTGTATATAATTAAACATTGTTTAAATTCTGCAAAGTGTTCATTCATTTTGTTTGATGAATGAATGCTATATTAAAGATAATGTAAAACCATGTATTGTATGTAAGTTATGATTAATACCATTAATTAATTATAATAAAAATAAGCCTTGTGGAGGAATTAAATTCCTGAAGAAATAAAAAAAAAATGTGTGAATAGATACTTGCATGATTGAATCAGACTAGAGATATAAAAAGGCATCCCCAAGAACTTTGATTCATTCGTTCCTTGCTTCATTAATATTAATCATAGTTCTTCAAATTAGTGTGGTGTATTCTTCATTGAATGGTGAAAATGGAGAAAGATCCAGAAAGCTGTATAAAAACGTTTTGTTGTGTGTTTGTTTTTACCTGTGAGTATAATTCAAACCAGATGCACTGCTAAACAGATATGGCAACTGATGTCTTCTTGCTAGCCTAAAGACAAGAGAATGCCTTGAATCAAAATGTTATGCCTACATAATACTATGACTCTAGCAACCTAATAAAAAATACAACACCTCAACTGGACATATTAAATCCCATGGTTTGTCAAATTAAGAAACCTCTGGCTATGGTATACCTATTATATCAGTTATTAAACCCATAAATAGGTAAGATATATGAGAGCTCTATACCTAATTTTAATGTTTATCTGAACTAATACTAAATTAAAATTGTAATTGAGAACATGCGTTCTACATTTATTCTATGTAACATTATATCTATGTGTTTAATATTTAATAATCTTTAGTAGGGTAATAATAAATATTTTTTATTTATAGTTCCTATGATTATAAGAAGATAAAACTTCTTGAAAGTGTTCAGCCAATTAATACTGCAGTTTGTACTTAGCTTCACAATTATCTATGTTTTAACACATTTAGACATACTACTTGTTTATTAAATCTATGTGATAATTTAGATACAGCAATCTTCATTATTTATTTCTCTTCATGTATACACATAATTATTTTATTAAATCTCCATCAATAAAAATCTGATAACAAAAACAGAAAAGGGAAAGATTCAATCTTTATTAATTAAACTTGTGATAGTGTATTCAGTTAATATGGTCCACTGAATACTAGCACCTGACACAAATAAATAAAAGCTGTCACAACTCATAGTCTTCTTTTATACCATAAGATGTACTATAACTTGGGGTTGGATTGGCCTAGAAAATATAATCCCATTTTTTCCTAATATTTCTTCACTAAATTAGAAAGAGAGGGGGCAACTTGTAATATCACAAATTTCAATCTGTAATAATTGTATGTATAATATAAATAGTTTAAGACCCTTTAGAAACTGGAATCTGGTTAGAAAAAAATATTTTCTTGATAAAATTGCTTTGACCTGATACAATATATATGTAATATAGAGAACATGCTAATAGCTCTAACAAGCTTGTTATCGATAAGTGCCACAAGAGAAAGCATTTACAAATCTCTATCTAGAATTATCCCTATCTCCAAACCAGTGTTGAGCTGTTGGGTCTCCTCAGTTCTAGGATATTCAGATACTAGATCCAAAATACAAAATCCATCACTTATCTAATACTTAACTATTAAGTAGAAAATCTGAAATTTTCAGACATCTATATGTCTTCAAAGCCAGTGATCTAACTTAAATAGCTATATCAGTCTGAAAACAGTTCAACCTCTCCATATATTAATGGCCTCAGTAATATAACAACACCAAAGTCTTAAGAGCAAAATTATAATAATCAAAAAATCAAGTTCTATATCATGTGAATTTTTTTAAGTTTGTATTATGGATAATGTAATATAGAAAGCATGCTAATAGCTCTAACAAGTTTTTATCAATAAGTGCCACAAGAGAAAGCATTTAAAAATTTCTATCTAGAATTATCTTTATTCCCAAACTGGTTTCGAGCTGTTGGCATATCTCTCTTAATTAATAAATACCTTTCCTTAATATCATGGTTGAGAAAATGAGATGGATTAATAAGACTTTATAATGAGGTTTAATAATAATAAAATTTAATAATTTATTACTACCTTAATGTAAATGAAAGTTTATATAAATAAGCTATTAAACTAAACAAAATCAATAAAAATTTATCTGTAAATTATTAATTTTGAAATTATGTTTAATTTTATATCCAGATTTTAAAAAGATAATGTCAAATGTTTAAATTATAAAATAGGAATGACTCTGATCTAAAATATTAATGTAGACAAGAGATATGATACTTTAACTGTAATGAATTGAGATTTTTAAATTCAAAGAAAATTTAATGAATCCCATTATTCAGACAAATATAATCAGTTTTGAAAGGCAGATTAATAAATTTCAATTTTAATACTTTCAAAAACTACTAAAATTAATTATTTAGATAATAAACTTGATTTTCAAGAAAGCTGGTGTCTCACAGGTGTAAAGCACATGGTAATAATTTAAGCATATTAATAGTAGGAATGTTCAATTTATTGTTAATGCAACCTCATGTATTTAAGAAAAAGTTACATAAGCATGATGTAAGCATATTTGTGTAATTGATTTAAGATATATTTTTATTTCAGGAAATGAATATTTGCATCATTTGACTAGTCAAAAAAACCATGAAATAAGATATGATACCTTTGATAATAAAGGACATGTTATAAAATATGCAATGTTTGGGCATATTTCAGTGGCTTCTGAAGCTTTAAATTACAGAATAAATTTACAAGATTTCTCGGGCAGTGACAGTGAGTAAAAATTACATTTTTTTACTTTAGTTATAAAATGTTATTAAATTATTTATGCATGCAATATATATATAATTAGTATATGCATAAACATATAATGGAACTAAATTTAAAAAGTATCACATCACTTAAAATTAATTTTTTTAGCAAGTTATCTGTTTTTTGCATAGTTTCAAATTAAGCAAGCAAAAATTCAAAACCAGGTTTTCATTTTCATCTCTTTAATTTGGAACTTTAAAACTTGTAGGAAATGCTGCCAGAAAATACAACATGTAAGCCATGATATCTCTCACACACTCATATATATATATATATATTGTAACTGCCCCCTCACCAGCTTCCATGCCGAAAGCACATTAAAGTCACTCCTATGAATCTGCTGTGTTCTTGCGTCTGGGGGGGTTACCTAATGTTCGGTGAATATAATTTCAAACACATATACACGTACGCTTTTATTTATTTATACGTAAATTCGGATCGAATCCAAGTAGTAGGCGCCAGGAGAACTTTACAAGAGTCCGCCACGTATGTGCATAAGCTCACTCAACTATATCACAAAACATGCCCGTGCATCACTCCAGTCGGAAGCAAGAAACGAACACAGCCAATATCACCTTTCAAATTATATCGCATATGTGACCTTTCAATCGCGATCAATCAGACTTATCATATTAGGGCCCACCCTATATCCCACAGAACAAATCAATCAAATCTTAATATTAATCTAAGAAAGGCATGGTAATATAACATAAGTTTAATCAAATCCCAACACCAAAAATATCAAATGCATTCATTCGTAACAAAAAACAAATTGGATCACTCCAGCACTCATTCCCTATCATATAAATGTGAGTTGAAATTCCAATCAATCAATAACAAAATACTAATTAAACAAATGGTTTATTTTAATCTATTTAATAACAATTTTATGCCGGTATATGACTGGCAAGCCGAGATAAATTAACTATAGAATTAAATGAGATTTCGCACATATATTAAAGGATGTTTATTTGTAGACAAATAAATTCTGGTTAAGTTCTTTAATCGTTCATTTATGGTCGTGAGTAATTTTATCATTTAGCCAAATGTTTTTTCACTAGTTATTGTTTTTAAAGTTTATCTACTCTGGTGCATAAGTGAGTACGATTAATTTAAAGATAGCTACCTGTGGAACGTAGACAGCTGGTAAGAAGGATCTTGAGTGATGATTTCTTCTTTAACTAAGCATTCTGGCAATTTGCGAGGTCTCAAAGGCGTGTGTGGTCCTTAGGTGAAGTTTCTCCGGTGTTACGAGCATCCTAGGGGCAATCAGCTGAATGGAGCGCGGAGGTCCGGCGGTCAAGCCGCAAATTTTAGGTTCAGCAACGCATCTCCGTTATACTGTTATACGAAAGTTAAATCTTATTTCTACTGGGAAAAAGAAAACTTTCTTTACAAAATCAGCAACTTAATTATTCCAAGCACATCGGTGATTCTGCTCTTCCTTTTCTCTTCGCAATTCACCTTGTCATTTCTCTCTTCTCCCCCCTCACACCTTGAATTTTTTTCATCCAATCTCCCCCTAGCACCTGTGAGTCCCTTCATCCAATAGATTCATCGAGTATTAACTTAATTCAGCGATTTCTGGGATCGTTTGCACCACTTTGGAATTTAACTCAATTTGGCCATTTTTTAGGCATTGTTTAGCTGGAGACAGAAGTCTGGGTTGTACAATAGCAGTGTACACTCTTTCTCACTTCTGTTTCTAAATTCGGCTTATTTTATCTAGACCATACCAACATATATCCGGCTTATTGTTTCATTTTTACTAACTTTACATTTACTAATTACCCCCCATTGAAAATAATTTTAGATAGCTTGGAATTTCAGAACATGTTGCAAATTAATCAATTCATTTTCTCTTTTTGTTCAAACATGATTTAAATGACTTAATAAAATGTCAAACCTGTGTTCAATCATTCATCTCTCTTTTTTAAAAAAAAACAAAAAACAAACTTACAAGTAATGATTACATATTTATTCTCAAAAACAACAAAATAACAAAAAAAACTCTTTTACTCTTATTTCAATAAATTTGACAGGTACTCTTATATAGCTGTGATCATGCTCTAGAAATGGGTGTTTATCGTTCATTATTAACGCAAACCTTTTTTTTTAAAGTTTTGTACCTGTCATTCATTTCATCAATTGCATATATATTTAATCTAGCATCATATGCCTGGATTTAAATCCCATGTAACGCTATTCCGTTACAATATATATATATATATATATTATAACGGGGCTACAGTTGTCACAAGAACTGGTCTAATTGATGTGTACATATTCCCTGATGGTAGATCATTAGCAATGTCTGTTTGTTTCTTTGGAATAAAGGGCAGAAGATCCACTGGTGATCGGTATCATGGGCCATCATTTAACAGGATAGGCATTTTATACATGCAATATGCTACTGTAGTCATGAAACCCTAACGCTGGTCACCTATGCTAGGTTTCCTTTACCACAACTTCATTGCACTAGACTCTTTAATATATACAATTGTTTATAGTGTTGTTTCTGTGCATAGGGAAGTGGCATAAGAAAAATAAAGAAATTATTTTTTGACAACTTCAAGTTGTTGTTTTTTTTTTTTTAATAATTTCTTTCACCTAAAGTTTTTTCGCAATCCGTTTAAACCATTCGGTTTACTTTCATCATTTAGATGTGTCTATATTTATATTTATACTAGTAGCTGAAATCAATTCTTTTTAGCATGGAAGAAATTTGTTCTAAAATCGAACATTGATATCCATTTTGATTTTTCTAATAAAATAACTATCAAAAAATATGGTAACTTTTTTATTTGCAGTCTTTGCAGTTATTATCAACAAAGTGGTAGTTTCTATTCCACGTGCTTGCTGCAATTGTTCATTGTTGTATGATTGTTATTGAGATAAATATTTATTAGAATTGGTTTTTTTTTCATTTTCAAGTCTGGTCGCCTAGCAACATGCTTGACACTTGGTGATTATTTTTTAGCTTTATCTTTGTCTATGTCATAATATCACTTTGTTAAGAATATTCGCAATTAGTTATATTAGGTGTATATGAGTATATTTATTTTCATTATCATAGAAATCTAAAAATTTATCTCTTATTTAAAAAAATAAAAATACTAATTTATTTAGTTGAGGTGTTTGTGTGTATAATACACGTTTAACAAATAAGTAGTAATTTGATAAGTACTTGGCTTAATTTAATTAAAATGGTGCAGTTTTGGGTAGGGGGTTTGTTGGTCTTAAATCATATATATATATATAGAGAGAGAGAGAGATAGAGAGTGAGAGAGAAAGAGAAAAGGATTTGAACTCAGGCTTTAACACCCCCTACATCTATCCACTCCAACTTTTACAACTGAAACACATGACCATGTACATGAAAAAGATAAATGATCTCCAATATATGTACTTTATGCTGAACCAGCACTCATAAGCTCTCATAATTTCATGAGAGGTCAGAGTGACTTAAAATCAACATGGGCATGGCAATAATATTTTCATCAACAAGAACTTTGAGCATTCCATTATCAGATTTTCAAAGATATGGATGGCTGAAGAGTTTGAAGGTGGAGAAGATTGAAGCCCATCCATTAAAGTTTGAAGATTTGCTATTTTAATATAAAGTCATCAGTGTTTATATATATATATATATTTCAACCAGCAGTCTGCTGGTTGAAATATTAAAGCAGTTTTATAGAGAAGTAATTCTGTGTTCTTATTATGTTTTTTTTTACTTAGTTCTTTACATATATATACATATATATATATACATATATATATATATGTGTGTGTGTGTGTGTATGTGTGTATGTGTGTGTGTGTGTGTGTATGTGTGTATGGGAATAATAATCTGGACCAACTATTGAGAATTGGTTCAGCATGAAATACATATATTGGAAATCATTTATCTTTTTACATATATATGGTCATATGTATGAATTGTGCAAGATAAAATGGGTAGATGTAGGACCTTGAATATCTGAGTTCAAATTCCTTTTAATCACACTAAGTTCAATATAAAAAATATAATTGTATTTAAGTATTATATATATAATCGTGCTTACATGGATTCAAACAATATCTATATTAAAATGTTAATATATGTTTTACACATATAGATCTTATTTCTCATTCCAAACATTTTAAAATCAATTCAAACACATATATTGTATACCACTTACAGCATTATCTTCCACTATATGCTCAATCTATTCATGCTGCAATATTTGTACAATATGTGACTGTACAGATTTAAAGTTGAGAGAAGTAAGGAGTTATTAAAACTATATGTTGCTGTACCAAATATTACAGTTTTAAGTTAGAAATGTTTTTTAATAAAATGAAAATTATTAACAAAATCACATATAGCATTCAAATAAATTCAAATGATATAGTTTATATTACCAATATACTTCCATTTATTTAACCATTGAATATTCTTAGCACATAAGGTTAAAGTAAACATAATGATTTCCATAAGAACTTTTTACTTTTTTTTTGTTTATATTTTCATATAAGAATAATATTTACGATTCAATTTTTATAATTTCCTGGATCCCTAACTATCACTAATCATCATAATTTCAATATACATTTATTACCTCAACCATCTGACAGTAAAGTGCATGGTTCTCAGAGTTAGTGGACTTTAATGGCATATGTTTGGAATGAGTTTAAACATTAAAAACAAACAAACTCATTAATAAAAAAAACAACTTGGATAATTTACGTACTATCATAAATTCAAAATTTTTGCTTATATTCACAACTATCACAATATAAAGGAAATGAATAAATAATTAAAAATACTAACTATTGAATCAAGTATATGCAAATCTTATATTTAAGATCTTATGGTTAAATATCAATATAAATCTTATTATATAATAAAAATGTTATGGCTTTTGTAGAGCATGTGAGCTTATTATATATGCATACATTTTTAATTATAATTTTTATCAATACAGTCCTTATTGTGATCATTCTTTTCCAACATCAGTAGTGATAGATAAATTAGGTGAGTACCACTTGAGATAGACATATGTTAGGTCTTATGGAAAATGCCACATTATGCATAGTTTCCTTCTTTAAACAAGTCATATTGTATTCTATGCAACTTCAACATTTGTCTCTGGATGCAAGTACATAGTTCTAGATTTTTTGACTAGTGTGTCTTCATCTGTATTAGCCACCCATGGTAAATAATTTTTTTCTAGCTAATACCATTTTGGCTGTGTTGGATGTAATATTCAAAAATACTTTTAAATAGTCCACAAGTTAAAGCTGCTATTCTAAAGGGAACTAATTTAACTATGTGACTTTCTTTCATGAAACTGATCTGCACTCTTTGCTTCTTGACTTAGAATTAGATCAATGTCAGTTTTTAGACCTATACTGATCTCATACCATTATAACATGTTTTTAATGCTCAATACATAATTAAATTTCTATAAATTTATTTTAATATTTATTTATCCAACACCTTTATGCAGACATTATTATTGGATTTAATATATTTTTACACAATATAGTTTTTCATAAGTATTTTCTATAAAAATGGTTTATTTAAGATGGAAACAAAAAGAAGATTATCACCAAAATCTGTAATTTTATGGATTTATAATTTTTAATAATATATTTAGATTTTTTTCCCCATGTGTCATAGCATCAGCCAGGAAGTGAACCCACTAACCCGGGACAACTGTTTGTAAAGCAGCTGTCGCTCACCTCTCCACCACCAATGCTTGATAAGATTTGCCATTGAATTTAATATAAAAAGGCAAATGATATCTTTAACCATCAATTCAGCAGACTAACCTTAAATGATTATGAAATATAATATTTTTTCTTAAACTATGTAATTCAAATTCATTTGTATACATTAAAACTTAAATAATCAATTTCTCTTTCTTGTCTTTCATTATACAAATTATTATTTTACTAATTATAATTTTGCGAAGTACATTTCTTTTAAATCAATCTATAAACTAACCATATTATTAAATAGCTGGTAAAAGAAATGCATTTAGTAAATTTATAAATTTCATGACCGATAAAATGTGTTATGTATATATTAAAGACTTATGCATACACACATGGCATTATAAAAAACTCACTAACTCTATCAGTTCTTTATTAATGTCTCTTGACCATAAAGCTTTGCCATACAACTAATGTGAAGTGCATTTGATATATATATATATATATATATATATATATATATATATATATATATATATATATATATATATATATATATATATATATATAATACCAGTTGATGCCCAATCTATGAATTCATACCATGTGCACAGAATCAAACATGAGGTAATACATCAGTATATATCATCCTAATAAACTCAATATTAAACTCTAAAACTAATGACTTGGAGCTATTTAATTGAATTTTTAAATGAGAGAGATCAAACCAAAGCCGGTTATATTTTCTGATCTCTCCCTTACTAAAACTCTATTGCCATACTAATTGATATGATGAAGTTAGTTGTAGCATAACTTTGAAAGGCAGAATTTTAATCTTGTCATTACACACCATCTTCAGAAAAAGAAAACCCTCCTGAAAGGATATACCACAATCAACAAAACATACAAAACAAAACAAAAATAAGGGAAAGATATCATCATGAAAACAAACTTTTAATAACCTGATAAAGAATTATCACATAGACTTTTGCTCAGTCAACTACTTATTTCAGGTAAATAGAGGATTATGATATGATTGAAAAATTTGTATAATCTTGTTGAAGAGAGAGAAATAAACACAAATGAATAATTTAAAAGAAAAAAAATTATTTTCCCCAAAGAACCCATAACCATTTACACACATGAATAATCTATATTTTATTAACACAAGCACTATAATAAAAGAAAACTCTATGAGTAATACTGCTTTAATTTACATACAGAACTCCCCTCCCCATTTTTATCGAAATATTCTTGAATAATGTGGTCTGAGTTTCTACCTAAACACACACAGGTTAAGCATTATATACAAATCAAACACAAATGGAGACAAAAACAAAATAATCTAATTTCAAGAAATTTAAATTTCTTTCTACTATGCACATATATGTGTTACAAGCAACAACAACAAAAAAAGGAAAAGCCCATTTACAGATATACACATCTAAGCTTTCTAAAATTAATATGCGACAATGATTTAAGTTGATAAATCCATCTTTTGTGTTGGTTAAAGTTTGAAGTGTCATTTCTTTTGTTCTTATATGGGTGGGTGCCTGTATGAGCAAATGGAATGTGTTTTATAATTATTTAAGTAGTTTTATTTTTGAGTTATTCAAACTCATTTAATATTATATTATATATATATATATATATATATATATATATATATATATAATATAATATATATATATATATATATATATATAAATACATGATTATAAAATAGATATTATTTAAACTTTAGTAAATAAATATCCTAAGATAGTTCAATCAGTAGATGAATAAATAATGTAATTATTTTTATATAATGTTGTTTTTTGTGTAAGAAAACTTTTTTAACTGTCTTCCAAATTAAGTTCATTAAATCACATGACATTTTGAAATATCTAGATTAAAATGATGTCATTAATTGATTGGCTTATCTTATGATTGAATTTTAAAAAAATAAATGGTAAAAATAACAGTCTTTGATTAGTGGGTATTTATACAAAAATACTATAAAAGAGAGAGTGAGAGAGTTTGGGTCTATTTATTATTGCTTCTTATTGTTCTCTTGGGTTTCTTCTCTTCTGATTTTCTCCGGCACAAATTAAAATTGTAAAATATTAATTTTTTATAATTTTTATTATTTTTGTAAAAGTGTTTAAGTTAAACTCAGTTATACTCAAATCTTCAGTGAACTTCAGATAAGTTACAGGTAGTCCCCACTTTTTGTTATTAACTCTCAATTAAACTTTCTTAATTATAAAAATGCTTTAAAGGAATTTTATCTTTATTATAAGTCAATTAAATAGAATTAACTTCAGAATAAGTTTTAATGAAAAGTAGTTGTTATATTCATTTATGAATATTATAGAAATTATGCAGAACAATTTTCCAGTTTTTATTTTACTTTATCTCATAAACAGAAGTTTCAAAAGAAGAAAATTGAAATGCATAGACTGTTAAGCTGTCCATTTAAAGTTTAAAATGCATTATATTAATTCACCTGTTTAATAACTGAAGCTATTAATTGCCAGTGGAACTGTTTTAAAGAATAATTTTTTAAATATTTAAATAATGTACCTGTTTTAAAAATAGTTTTTTCTATATGAAAAGAAAACATATACTGGAGAAATTATAATATTTTTAAATGTTTTGCTATGCTGAAACTCTTCAATTAAAATTTTTAAAGAAATATAATTTGCTGTTAAAAGAAAATTTAAAATAATAATTCATCAATCTATGTCATGAAGTTAGTAGAAATATTTCTAAAGACGTTCTGGTATGCTGAATTATTCTCTGCTAACAAAATGCTTTATGAATTATAATACGGAAATATATTAAGTTATAATCTGGAAATGATTCATTATTTTATACAAGTAAATTTTAGAATGCTTAACATATGCTTCTTGTAAGAGTAAAAATGAAGAGTGAGATCCCCAAATTTTTTATCAGCTAAAAAAGTTATTCTATTACAACATTGTCATTTCTATAATCGTGGTTCATTATTGACATTTTTTTTTCTGCTCATATTTTAGAAATGCTCTTAAATTTAGAACTAAATTAGATGTAAGATTTGTTGTCTATATGTCTCGTTTGGAAATTCTTTTGCCATATATAAAATAGTAAAGTTTGACTAGAAGCTTTGCGGAACATTTGCTGGTTAAATTAATACTATATGTACTTAACTGATGGCTCAGTGCGAATAAAGCTCACTTATGAACTAAGGTTTTTTTTATACTAATAAAAATATTTTATGCAATATTTTCTTTCGAATTTTGTTACATTTTATGTAATACTATTTAGTATTACAAGTGTTCCAGGTAATTAATTTATGTAATTTTAATTTTAATGGGTTTATCAGAATGTACTTAGGATCACACATAAGTAAAATTTACTAATAAATATATTAATATTTTCAAGTGCATAATTGTGATTTTGCTAAATAATTCTGAGAGCAATGGAAACAGATAATTAAATTGCAATTAATTTTGAAAGTCATTTAATACTTGCTATTATATGAAAAATAGGATTTGTTAGAAAAAGGATTATAATATGAGTAATTCCTATGAGCCAAATTTAAACCTATATGTTAATGTAAGATATAACTTAGGCTATTCTTTAGTTCAAAATGCTTGTTTTGTTTTACGTATAAGAAATAGTATTTTAAAATTTATATTTTAAATAAGTTTAATTATTTCCAAGTAATTAGTAATCAATTAAAATAGCATATAGGTTTAATTCTTTTCTGGCTGACTCAATAAAGTAACAATAAAACAATTATGGAAAAAGTAAAACCTGCTTTTCATTAAGATGAATAGTAGTTTATAAAATCATATTTAAAGTAAAAAGGGAAGATATAATATGATAAGTTAAATTATATTAGCTATAATTCAAATATTTGCCCACTTTAAAATATAGTGTTATTAAGGAATGATTAGGGTTGTAATACAAAAGGTTAAGTAAATTCATTTTGGATAGAGGGATGTATTATCAAACTGATATTTTGTTTATTGTATTTGAAAATTTGTAACTATAAATTATTTTATTGGAATATGTAAATAGTCTCTTTAATTGAAATTACTTATATTTTATGTGTTGTAAAATAAAACTTAAATGTTGATTTGTAAATTTTAAATATTGTTTTGTAAGTAAATTGATTTTTGTAAAATTAAAAATTGTGCAGTTTGACATTATTTACATTTCCATATTTCTATTTATCATTCATTATAGATACTGATTTAATTCAGTATTTACTCTAATCATTCTATTTAATATGTGTATTATACTTATGAAAATGATTATTTTTATCAAGTTGTATATAATAATTGGTATATAAATTATCATAGATTCAGAAAACTATTGAATAAAATCAAATTTATTTAGCCATGCACAGGAATTATTATCTGCAATGGTCGCATATGTTCATGTTACAGTAAACTTAAGAATTTTTGTTGTTTGTTTCAAACTAATAGCAATTATTACTATCAATATTAGTCTTATTTTGCATTCAAATACAGACCGTATTATTATTTTAAGATCTGTAAGCAGAGCTATATTTGGATATCTATATGTCAATTATTTATTAAAGAAAATAATAAACTTTACTTAAATATTTGCATTATAAAATTAGTTATACTATATTTATCATATTAAAGGTTAGTATTATCATCATGAGAGATGATTTTTAAGTATTTTAATAATCCAAATTATATTTTATTAGATTTTTTTAAATTAAATTAGAGATTTTTCTTAGACTAATTCAAAACCCTATAAGACCTAAACTAACTATTTTACAGTTTAGTTATCATATTACAGAGCAAAGTTGTTATAGTTTGTTTAATAGTATTATTATTTTACATTTTTCTAAATTTTATTTGGATTATTGGATATTTACAAAATTGCCCTTTGTTATCCATTGTCCTATGCTTTGTTCCTTCTGTAATATGTTATCCCTGAGATAAAGATTAAAATACAATAAAGATTTAGATCAAGATTTACTTCTAGATTAAAATTAGAATATAAATTTATTTTTATAATAAATTTTACTATTATGATTCATACATTTTTAGTTGGAATATTATTTTAGCTTTACTTAAATGGGATTATTATAGTTAGTCATGGAAATATGATTGTAATTCTTAAAGGGTTGGAATTCAATGGTATTTCTATGCAGTCAAGTATGTGTCTTTCATAATTATTTAACTTTAAAGCAGACTATACATCTTGGCATGAAAACACAGTCTCATGATTATTATTATTATTATTATTATTATTATTATTATTATTATTATTATTATTATTATTATTATTATTATTATTATTATTAGGAGGAGGAGGAGGAGCTAGGAAATTATTAATTAATAAGTATTTATTTATTAAGGCAGTTTGAGATCAGCAATTATCAGTGATTATTATTATTTGATTATTGCTTTCACATTTTTTATTGTCTCGCTGCTGAGATCTGATTGTCCTGGTTCCCCATCGCTTTGGTATAAGGTCACAATATGAATATATATAAAGAGTGTGATAATAGCTTTAAACAAGCTTATTTTTTACTAATTAATGCAACAAGGGAATGCATTCAAAATCTCTATCTAGGCATATTCCCATTCCCAAACCAGTTTTGAGCAGTGAAGGACATCCAGACATTAGATCCAAAATACAAATTTAAAGCCAGAATTTATCTAATACATAACTATTAAGTAGAAAATATGCCATTTTTAGACACCATATGTCTTCAAATCCAGCTCTCCAACTTAAATAGGCATATGGGACTAAACTAAATTTAGATACCCCATATATTAATAGCCTTAGCAATTTAATATAGCTAAAGTTTTAATAACCAAACTATCATATTAATAATATGAAGTTATACATCATATGACTTTTTAGCTTGTATTTACAAATGTAATATAAAGAGCTTGTTGATAGCTCTAAACAAACTTTTATTATTATTTTTATCGATAAATGCAGCAAGAGAACGCTATCAAACTCTTTTATCTAGACTTTCCCTCATCCCGTTTTCAAGCTAATGTGATGGCTCTCATCAGTGAGGAGTTAGAAAAACCAGACACCAGATCTGAAATACAAACCCAAACCCAGAATTTATCTAAGACTTAACTATTCAGTATAAAATCTGAAATTTTCAGACATCTATATGTTTTCAAATCCAGCTCTGCAACTCAAATAGTCATATGAGATTGAATTAAATTCAGATACACCATATATTAATAGTCTTAGCAATCTAATATAGCCAAAGCCTTAACAGCCAAACTATAATATTAATGAAATCAATATTACATTTGTAAATACAAGCTAAATAAGTAATGTGATGTATGACTTGATTTCATTAATATTATAGTTTGGCTATTAAGGCTTTGGCTATATTAGATTTCATATGGTATCTGAATTTAATTCAGTTTCATGTGGCTATTTGAATTGGAGAGCTGGATTTAAAGACATATAGATGTCTGAAAATTTCAGATTTTTTGTTTAATAATTTTTATGTGTATAATATGCATATATTACAAATTGAGATTGTTTATATAAACATTTTTTTTATAAAATAATAATGTAGTTATTTAAAAAAATTTGAGAAAACATATATATATATATATTGTAACCGGCCGCTTATTCAACCGATTTTATAGGGATTGAGAGCTCCGAAATAAACATGATATAGCGTAAAGCTTTATTTAATTTCCTATATCGATAGTTGTTCATTATCAACTCAAGGGGGCGCCAGATACGATGATTTAATTTACAATTTAATTTCTCGCATCACCTTACGTCATATCAAAACGATTTCGAAGTCTTATCCCGCCCATAAGCTCACACTCCCAGCATGGACCAATAAGGGTCACTCAGGGTCGCGATGAAATTGCTTCAAGAATATCGTTCTGGTAAAAGACACAATAATAACCAATAGAGAAGAAGCTTGATTGGTTTATAGATCGGTCCGAGTATTGGACCGAGATATTGGCTATTTGCAACTAGTACGAATGTTTGATTTATGCGTCCTTATACAAAAAAAAATTAGAAGCTTGTAATATCATCCCCCCATTATCATACGGTCCAATAGAATTATTCATATTATCTTTATTGACATTTAACTTACAGATTAATAATAGGCCCTCCCAACTCTTAAACCTATCTTAACTACATAGTAAATAAACATCGTGACTTACGGCACGATGAAGTTTAAAGAAATAAACAAAACAAAGATTTAAAAGTAAACATGATTAATTGCGTGAATAAATTTTAATTATAATACTTAAGTATATTTTTAATTATAGAGAATGATTTGAGGAATGCTCGACTTGTTTAAATAAAAATGGAATTTATTGAATATAAAAAAATGAAACATTAGTTAATAGATTTATTTGCACACACATACACGCATTCTTGCACTCACACAGAAAAGAACATATAATGCATAATAAATATGGATGATATAATATATTTCCTTCTTTTTACATTGAAGTTAGGTATGTGTTATATTTCGTTACGAAAAGAAAACAATAATTCTGATCAAAGTTCATACAGGAAAAGTCCTAAGATTTAAATATGAGGAATTATATAACGTCTGATATTTATTTACGGAAGTTGAGGTTAAAAATATTAATATTCAAATATGAGGATTATGGATCATTTTATATTTAGATTTACGAAATATGAATTTAATTAGTTATGAGATTGCCTTTTAAAGTATACTTAAAGAATGAATGGGAGCATAAAAGAAATAAAATGTTTACCTAGGATTTTGCGTAGTCTTCTGCTGCTTCTAATTTGATGAGGGTTCGAACCGGTTGGATACTGTTTCCATAATAAGTGTTCATTTATTTTATATAAGTTCAGCATAGCATATTTGGACGATTCTTGTAAGTTAGACGGGACAACGTCATTGGACTGATTGGAGTACGATGTTTGGATGACACTGTGGTTGATTATTCATAGCGGTGGAGATATTCTGGCGGCGGAGCGTCGATCAATCACTGAGGGGTTTCTTAGCCCATCATGACTATCGACGCTCTACAGGTTAATTTCACAGTGGTCATATTGGATAACAAACAAAATAACAGTTGTAGCTTCTGGAAGAATTTTAATAAAAAACTATAAGCAAAACAAAACAAAGAATGTAAAAAACTGTAACCAAGCATTCTAAGGTTAATCAAAGTTTTTAAGGTCAATCAAGGTTGAAGACAAAGACTAAGACTCATATTTATATGGGTTGGCTATTATCTGAGGATCCAATCTCCCCCCAGAGTTCAATATTCTCTGAGTTGTCGTTGGGGTCCGTGTCCTACGTAATGTTCATTCAATCCATATGCTTGAGGCAATCTTAGGTTTAGGCAATCTCATATTGCAATCTCAGTTAAAAAATTTATACTTATTCACACCTTTGATGCATACGTGCGTGTGTGTTTTAAGAGAACAATACACTCTTACATTAGTTTAAAAGTCGAGCATTTAATCTCAAAATCACCTCTATAAGCTTTTAACTTTTGCTATAGTTATAATTTAAAAATAAACCCTTTTCTTAATTACCCCCGTGGCAGATACAAGTAGAAATTATTTATTGAGATTTAGAATGGAAATTACTTATTGAGATTTAAATGGCATATTAGTAATATTTTAATATTTTTATTTTTTAGAGGATATTATTATAATAAATTATATGAAAGCCTTAAATTATTTAATTAGAATTATTAACATTTTATTAAATATTTCATCAGAAATATTAGCCTTTTATTTTATATTATATTTTATAAAGTATTGAAAAAAATATATTTACAATTTATCATAAATTGAAAGTAAATAAATATAGAGTATTTACACTGCTTGTGTGTGTGGGTATATACATGTACTGACTTTGTCTCGGTACAATATATATATATATAAACTACTGTGAGTGGGTGTGGTCAATTATTCTTATGCAATTAAAAAATTTGAAAAAAAGTTAATTTCTGATGCAATACAAGACTGGCAATTGGAAATGTTTTTGGATTTCCTATCATTTACCCATAGATTTAAGGCTTTTTCCCCACTTTAACCAAAAAATCTGTTTTTATTATAGTTACAATTTTAGCTGTTTCAGGCCACTAACAACCATGGCATGAATCTGAATTTATCTCCTTGTAATTTCTATGATTGAAGATTTATTCTTTAACAACATGTAGCGCACTTCAAAATATAATATCATTTCTTACTAAATCTATGATTTGCATTTTCTCACATAATGAAATTACTTTATACATTTTTTGATTTATTACTCATTGTTCTACCAAATATATATATATATATATATATATATATTTGGTAGAACAATATATATATATAGATATATTTATACTATATATATATATATATATATATATAGTATAAAACGTTTTGGAAAAAAAATGCAAAGAAAAAATGCTTACCACTACAGCAATAAAGTGTATTTGAATCACAAAGAAAATGTCATTGAGTAAATTCATGTTTGAGATTTGAGAACGTTATACTTATCTTAAAAAAATGTTGCTGTCCTACTGAAATAAAACATGATTAAATAATTTTGCCTTTGAGAGTTGAGCATTGTGATATTTAGTGAGGGAAAAATGGCTGCCCTAGTATAGAGATTGTAAAATTCAATACATTTATAAATTTTAGTGTTTTTACTATTTATTTGTTTACTTTTTGTGTGTGTGTTTTTTTTACACTTATTTAAATGGCGTGGAATTGATGTCATAAACATCGATGTGGTGTAATTAGAACCTTCACTGTATTAGTAAAAATATTTAGATGGGCTTCACAAATAAAATGGAATATAATTTTATGAAAAGTGTAGCGATTTAATTGTTAAAAATTGAAATTGGATTGAGAAGTTTGATATTTATTCTTCAGCAAAATTAGATTAAGATAAAAAAATATTATTGAATAATCACATCAAAAATCATTAATCTTTTATTAATATTTTTGTGAATGACAAAAATTCAACCTTTTGATTAATAGTTTCATTTATGTATGTTTTATTTTAGATGCGACTCAAACACTTTTGCAGTTAAATAATATGGTATTTTCGACAAAAGATCGTAATAATCTTGGCTCAACTATAAACTGTGCTGAAAAATATCATTTTGGTAACTGGTTTATTCCTCATGTATGTTTACCAAGTGATTTAGCCAAATTAAAATCAAATGTGTTTCCTCGAAAAGAAGATGCAGATAATGTACAATCAGAATCTCATCAACAGAATAAAGAAATATTAAGTCAAGAATCCAGTAGCCAGCAACAGCAACACAGTGATAATTTTCATCAGCAGCAATCGCAACAGGTTCTTTTTCTATTAAAATAATGAATCATGTTTAAACATATTCTTTAAATTCAATTTGTGTTTTCAGGATAAATGATATAAAATATATATTTCTGGATTCATTTGTGTGGTGTATAATTTTCACTAATGTTTCATTGTCGTATTACTGTAAATTGCAAAACAAAATATGTGTGTGTTGTTTGAACACATATTTTGCATTAGTCTTTGTATAGATTTTTCTGTTGATAATATTAGCATTAAACTACTGGATGATAAATCCATAATTCATACAGTAAATGTGTCATTGTAGATTGTTTCAGAAACACCTGAATAAAATTCGTTGAATGATATCTAATACCTTAAATGAAATATACTACTATCCATATTATGACTGGTGTGACTCATTTAAAACATCATTCTTATCGTGATAATTGCAGATAAATATTTATACTTAAAAATTTGTGGAAGGGAGAGTATAGTAAAAAATACTCTCTTAAAGTGATTGTTTCTTTAATTAATTAATCTTCCTTCTAGCTATAACATTTGATAATTTATGTAATAAAAATACAGTTTCTTTTATTGCTATTTCGATAGTTATATAGATAATTATCATGAAAAAGTTTATGCAAAGGAATAAATTTTTAAATCAATCAAATTTTATATTCCAATTTGTTTAATGAAATTAAAAGTTTTGATAACAAAGCAGAACTATTTCCAATCATTTTAAAACTGTACAAAAATTTAAATTGAACCAATTGAAAATATGAAGTTTGATTGTTTAAAAATTTGCTTTTCTTCATAAGGATTACAAATATAACAATGGAGATAACAATAAAAGATGTTAATATTTATATAAATTATTTACTGAAATTTATGCTTACTCTTTAAAAATTATATTCATCACTATTATATATATATATATATATATATATACTGTAATGGTACAGAATAGGGGTAGTCATGGTGAGATCATCATAATCATTTAACATAAATAATCACAGATAAAATAAAGAAAAAGAAAATGAGCATGTATAAAAGAAATAAGAGCATGAGACCATGACTATTGGCACTGGACAGAAACATAAGTAATTATGATAATAATTATAAATTACAAGCTGCATCACCATCTATGCAGTGGATTGATAATGGTTGACAATGATGATGATATTGAAACAGTATGATTTCATCATCATACGTTTCACCTATTCTAGAAATCAGTAGCCTTCATTTCCCTAGTTCAAACCCTAAAGGTACATATATATATAACAATATACTTGGGAATTTAACATGTATAAAAACGTATATTTACACGTATATGTGTGTAATTGTATATGCACACACGTCTACTATAATTGTATATATTTTGTAATAATTTTATTTGCTAAAAAATGGTATATTCACATCTGAATGATATTATCGTTATGTAACATACACACCTTATAATTTTATAAATATTCATCTTATGATTTTAAATAATGGAATTGGTTTCAAGCTGGGAAAATTGTATTAGATAAGAACAGAATTCTCTAAAGTATTTCAAACTGGCTTGAAGTTACCCAATTACTTAATCATGTAGAGCAACTAAAAACAAAGGTAGATGTCTCACGTCTAGGATAAAATGCTAGCAGCTTAAATCTCTTTCAGTAAAAGAAAAGGAGAAGCAATCCAATGTTTAAAAAAAGAACTTTACCAATCTCATGAGACACCACAGGTATAAATCCAGATTTTAGGATTCTTAATAAAATAAAAGTTGGACAATTAAACCTGCACTGAAATCCAGATTGGAACTGGAATCTGAGAAAAATAAAAGGAACAATGAATAAACCTGAAATCAATCAACCGATTCGTTTGAAGCTGATGCAATTAAGACTTCTTAGGTTTTGATTTCTAAAAATAAAGATTGTGAATAAACTGTAAGAGGGGGGGTTAAAGAAATATAAAAAGGCCAGTTGAAAAGAAATCATCATCCATTTTTGCTTTACTCGTGTTTCAACTTATATCCAGGCAGTGAGCCCAGTTTCTACCATGCAAATAAGTGGCTAGAAAAGCTAAGGCCATCTTCCCAATGATCAAGAACTGTTTATGGAGCCCGGAGACCCAAGCCACAGCCCTACTTAAAGAATAGCCAACAATGAACCAGCTCAGATAAATCAATCCATGCGTGTATTTCATACTTTCAAGCTGCAAGCCTCCAGATAAATAACCGGTAACCACTTCTCAATCAAATTAAATCTTAAAGCTATAGCCATCTATAAATCTTTCCTAAAGCTAGCTATATAATAAGTAATATGCACAAACTCTTCCATTCAAATCTTATAAATTAATCACACTATGTTTAAAAGGTGTATTCTCTCTTAAAGTAATTAACTGTATTAGATAAATGTATCTCAACCTGTATAATTTTAAAATACCTTAAAAGTTATATGTAAATCTTGCCTGATCTCAAATTCTTAAATCTCTTTTTTAAATTCAACTTATAAAAGCTTATTTGCCTTATTATTTTCTCTATTTGCGTCTATACTTTTGCATCTATATATATATATTGTTAAATGCATTTATTGATTTATGCTTTGCCTCCGGAGCAGAGACTATTAATTATTATAACTTAAAGAGATGTTTTGTTCTCAAATAAAGTAATTATGCTGTTTGGCATATCTATAGATTGTCTCTGGTCCGAAACCTACTTTGATGTATTATTTGAACTGCTATGCGTAGCTTAAATTCACATATGTTGCTTATTAAAAGGTTTGTTTGGTTAAATAAAAGAGAGTGATAATTTAAGGCATATTCAGTAGTTAGCCAAGTTTAAGCCCCAGATATGCTTTAGACCCCCTTAATGTAATTGCATATAATATGTAGTTAATTAATAAACTAGATCAATTTTAATAAAGTCCTCTTTAGCACAATTTCAGTGTTTATTTAATTAACTGGCGTAGGGTAGTTTGCAGAAGAAACTATAGATTTCGCGCTTTACTAGTTGTTATAATTAAGATTCCAAAAGCGTTGTGAATGAGTTTTTATGAAGCACTGAGGTGCATTCCGCCTTGCTATCATATAATTATTAAGATAAGATTAGGTTTTAAGGGCTATTTTATCATCCTTAGTTCGGACAGCCTTCTCTTGAATGGGATAATGATTTTAAGGGTCATTCCCATTTCCTCCTTTAAAAACTGGAACACCGGAATCCAGCATCTTATATCGTGGCTGTTCAAGCATCCGAACTAAAAGTTCATATATAGCAGGTGAGCGATATCTGAGAACCGAGCAAACGCTGCTGAATCTCATGAGTAAAAGCGCATTCAAGTCGCATCTGATGTAATTTGCATAGCGCCATAGCCTCAGAAGTTACGCTACAAAACGCCAGTTCATCTACTGTATATTAATTGTTCAGCATTGATCTGAACCTAAGATCTAGTTTATCTAAGAATATCTACATAAGGAGCATATTGACTGCCCATCGCGTAATGATAAATTTAAGTACACATTGTATAAAGTTCCCACTCTCTTAGAGTTTAACCCTTAACATACTGAGTAGGAATGGCAGACATAATTTAGAAATCAGTATAGACGTAAAATAATTATTAATGTATAAATAATATAATAGAATAATGATCGTTAAGTACAATTGATTACAGAACGTGTAGCTCGTATTTTCACCATCCCACCTGCGAGTGGAATATTCAGTATATTTAATTGTTATTGTTTGTGTTTTGTCAATATTAAATAATTTTAAACTCTATTAACGTCTGCAGTATTATTCACTTTATTTATATTAAATCACCATCCATAATGATTTTATATGCATTAGATAATCAGCCACAGGTGGGCTATAAAACATTTAGTTAAATATCCCCGAGTCTCTCGTTTTACCCTTTGCTATTGCCGGCGCGGAAATTGAGAGATTACGAGTGTAACCTCATATATGTCATTCATAACGTAGTAAGTCAGGGAGTGTTGGTGAAGGAGCTGAGGTGCGGTCAGATTTGGTCTCAAACCCTCATCTAAATCAGCCATAACTTACCAAAACTCTGGATTTTGTTGCTTGGATGTTCAAATATGACTGTTACAATATAAACCAACTCTTATTGCTCAGGCTAGCTTGGAAAAAATGACACTAGAAATTGTGTATGTAAACAAACGAAAATACCAACATATAATATTTTTAATCTATTTTAGTATTAAATAAATTCACTGGAATAACTTAAAACAATGATAGATAATTTTATTAATTAAATACAATATAAATACATTATTCTGATTTTAATTAAAAATAATAAAAAATATGCTATTACATTATAATTTATAGATATTTCAATATGTTTATGCTCAATCAATCAATAGTATTCTGTCCAATAGACAGGTCCAGAAATTAGTCACAACCTTAATTCATCCATTCTTCCATTCCATTCTCTTCCTTGCCCATTTCTTCAATTACACATAAGTCTTTGCATCTCTTATATCATCCAAAAATGTCAATCTCTTCTGTTCTTTTTTATTTCCACTCGCCATTCTCTCCAAAACATCTTTCATTAAACTATAATCTCTTCTCAGTATATGTCCAATCCAGTTTCTCTTTCTCTCTCTCTGATATTCTTAATCAATCTTCTTTCCTCGTTTACTCTTTTTAAAACTTCTTCATTTGTTATTTTACTCATCCAGCTGATTTTTTCCATTTTTCTCCATGTCCACATCTCAAAAGCTTCCAATTGTTTCTTAATTCTATTACTTAATGTCCATGTCTCACAACCATACATTAATACACTCCACACATAACGTTTAATTAATCTCTTCCTTAATTCTCTTTCCAAAGGTCCACAAAATATCTTTCTCTTCACAAATGTCTCCTTTGCCAATGCTATTCTTCTTTTAACTTCATCTTCACTTCTTGCATCCTCACTCAACCTACTATCCAAATATCTAAATCCCTTCACTGGTTGAACCATGTCACCATGGATTCCAATTTGCATTTTTTTTCACACACACCTATATAAGCACACAGATATATCTGTATAATTATATAAAATTAATTTATTCTAATTGTCAATAAACTAATTAAAAATCAATTCATTTTAACAAGACATATATAATGATTGATTTTAACATATATGGGTACCATGTAAATATATACACACACTGACGTTTATATCCTAATGATATTTCATTTGTCAATAATACTTTTATTAAATCCATATGTCTATATTATAATATTCTCACAAGAAAATTAATTCAATGTTGAAAATTTACATAAAACAAATGTACACATGTGCATATTCTATTTTTTTTTTAAATATGTGGTAAGTATTTAAATATTGTCTTCTTACAAATCAAGTTAGTACTTTATTTTTAATTGTAAGCAAAAGTTTTTAAAAGAAAGCATTTTTTTAACGATCCAGTTTGAAAGTTATTTCAAAAGTCTGGTTTTTGTTTTTTTAATTTCAATATTTAAAAAAGATTTCGGATTTTACTTTTCTAATTTAAGAATAAGAAAAATGTAGCTTTCCCAATTCAACAAGTAATATGTCTAAATGCTCTAAAACTCAGGCAATGGCTAAGCTAAGTACAAATTATATTATTAATTGGCTGGGCACTTTCCAGAAGTTTTATCTTCTCATAATCATAACAAGTTGGTTGTGTAAGCAGGATAGAACATATATGCAACAAATATTTAAATATATTCAAAGTGAATTAGAGTCCATTTTTGGAGAGAGAGAAAAGCATGCTTCCTTCCGATTAATAGTATAAGAGTTGTTAATATCTTTGAATTGGAGTCATTGTATTTTATGTATGTGATAGAAGCAGAAGACAGTCAAATATATGTCTGGTGGACCTTTAGTGATCTAAAGAGATAGAATTATATTTTGACTTATTCAGAGCTCTTTTATAAGAAAATGGTGCTGAGAGACATGAGTGGAGAGAGATGCATGGAATTCACTGAAATACATGACATTGCAGCTGATTTGGAGGCATGGAATCTTTTACACTGTGTAAGTAGTCTGATCAGAGGGTAGGCAGTCTTTTGAATTGTTAAATTAATCTATTGGTTGAATAAGGGGGTAGAAAAACTTAGCTTGAAAAAATAAGAGGCTTTAATAATGTTTTTAGTGAGGAATGGATGTGTCAAAAAAGAAGCCATAGTCTGTCATCCCCAGAAGGGTTGATATGTAACATTTTGTAAAATACTTTTCTTATGAGATGGCTAGGTTTGAATCCTATGTTGAGATCTTTTATATATGTTCTATGTTATTTTGCAGGAGGCTTCCAAATTGCATAAGTGATAATTACTGAAGAGAAATGATGAGAGACCTTCAAATTTGTATGGGCAGGGAGAGTTTGATTTAGGGTGTGCAAAGCCTCTGATCTCCAAAGATTTGATATACATGGTATAGTTTAGTTGACTTGCATCTTAATGTACATGTATGTCCAAATATTTACTCTCATTGTGTAAGTCTTCCCAAGCAATATTAAACTATAGTGGGAAATGCACTTGGAGATCCAATTGAATATTGATGATAAATGATTATGGTTCTGTGACAAACATTTCATTGATGCAATGGGTATAAAGAAAGTTGGGAGTGTTTCTGAAGTGTTTAGAAAGGAGTTTATCTTTAAAGTGGCTTAGATATATGCTGGGTAGGATTCCGTTAAGCAGTAATCCCATGGGCCAACTGTCACTCAAATGAAAATATTGTACACTGAATGTGGCAATGATGTTTTTGTCAATATAGGTAAGAAAATCTTAAATAAAGGTGATGTGTATCTGCAGATAATTGCTTTTTACAAGTTCAGCTTGAACAATATTAATGGAGTGTTTCGAATTAATGCTATATAACTCAGTACTATCTAAAGAAGCAATTTTGTATACTGGTTTTAGCATAGTGTTTGATGTGGCAATAAAGTCAAAAGAAGATTTAATGGTATAAAATCCATATCCAATTTGGTCTATTAATCATTGATTGACCATTTTTGCAGTGTTGAAATAATGCACACTTCTGAAATCCAAAATAAGACAGTGGAAAATTAGGTTTGTGTAGCTTAATGTTAGCAAAAATTATAGGCAGGATAAAAAAGGAGGGATATATTCTATAATATTCTGATTTGATAAAAGCTTTCTAATGGTGTTTATGACAAGCCAGAAATAATTTTGTCTTTATTGAGTTTGTTATTAAAGTTGGGGAATAATACATATTCAGTCTATATTCTGCCATCTCTCTTCTGTATAATTAAATGGACATATTAAGGTACTATGTGTGTGATCAGATTGACTTAAGATTCAACATGAATATGACAATAATATTGGCATCATCAAGGGCTTTCCACATTCCATTTTTGGATTTTCAATGAAATGGATGGCTGAAGAGTTGGGGAGTGAAAAGGATCAAAATTTTTCCATTAAATTTTGATTATTTGCTATCTTAATATAAAGTGAGCACTGACTGTATATATGTGTAGGAAATTGCGATCTGCACCAACTGATTAGTGCTGTTTTAGCACAAAAATGTATATTGAAGATCATTTATCTTTTTTCTATGTGTGTGGTCATGTGTGTCAGTTGTATAAGATGGATTGGATAAATGTAGGGAGCTTGAAAGTCTGAGTTCAAGGACCTTATGATTAAATTAAATTTAGTATAGACAATATACATATATTTAAGAATTACATATTTATCCTGTATTCTGCCCATCCCTCTTCTGCATAATTAAGTGGACATATTAAGGTCCTATTTATGAGGGGTCAGATTGACTTATAGTCAACATTGGTATATCAATAATATTCCATTAACAAGGGCTTTGAGCATTCCATTCTCAGATTTCCATTGAAATGGATGGCTGAAGAGTTGGAGAGTGTAGAAGATTTAAGTTTGTCCATTAAAGTTTGAAGATTTTATATCTTACTATAAAATGTGCACTGATTGTATATATGTGTGGGAGATTATGATCTGAACCAACTGATGAGTGCTGGTTTAGCATGAAATACATATATTGGAGATTATTTATATATATATATGTGTGTGTGTGTGTGTAGTTGATGACGTATATTTTATATTAATAAATTTACTTTGAAGACGCAAATGATTTGTGCCCTAAGCATTTTAAAAGTAGTGACTTGAATTGAATTGTAGTTTAATTTATCTGTAATATTTAATCTTAGTTTAAGAAAGTCTAAAAAACAAATCTTTATTTTTTCTAATTGAATATTATTTATTTAAAAATTAGTATCAAATTTTAAGAAAAGAAATTATCTTTACCGGTTTTCTCGTTTTAAATGTAAGTGATTAAAATTCATAAACATCTAAAAAGTATTATTTAAAATTAAACGCGTAATAATAATAATAATAATTTAGATCACTAAAACATCAGGTGACCACTATTTTTTATGTTTACACAATCTGTTAAAACAGTAGCAAATCTCTTCATACAACAGGGCTACTTATTGGAGGTCATAGTTATTAATGACTGCTAGAAGATTTGTGTATCAAAAATCCCATCTAAGGCTCATTAATCCGATGTCTTTAGACTAGTTTTTAGCTTATACCTTACATCAGTGAGAATCTTGGATGCACCTAGATCTTAAGATCTAATGCGATAATGCAGAAACTATCTTTTACCTTTTTCGTTATCTATAAAGTCATGAGTTCTAACTGAAAATACAATAAGGTTCTCAATTAAACCTTTAAACATTTGCCTATTTTAAGGTTTTCATTCCAAGCTAATTCGCCTACATTTTTTTCAATTTTGTAAATAAGATTTATTAATTAATAAATGAATTATGTTACATATTTTATCATTCTCATTTTATTTTGCTATATCTTATTTTCTTTAATAATTCAGATTAGTGTAGGGTTGAACCATTTTGTCTCTTTCTTTGGGTTCAGTCATTTCTTTGCCCTAAATAAAATTAGAATTATTAAAAAAATGAAATTAAAAAAAAATACTTAAAAATATATATTTCTAATTTAAATAAATGTAAAATTTTAATATATAATTAAAAAATTATGTTAACATAATTTTATTGAAGATATTGTTTAAAAATGCATACGGTTATTCTTAACGTCGTGGACTAAAAAAAAAAAAACATTTACTTCATTTTAAAAATAAAATGTGAGCTAAAAATATAGCCAATCTATAAATTTACATTATTATAAGTAGTACTAATTTGGGGAAATGATATTGTTCTTACAAAATTTATTCCACTTAACGATAGGCGTGGTAATATTCTATTTAATATCAGAAATTTTACGTGAATTTATGAATCACTTCTTTATAAATTAATATTATTTCTTTCGTTGTTCTGTGATTAATTCTTTGTGAAACAGTTATGATTCGACTAAACTCAAATTTATTAATTCTCAATCTTGTAACAACTGTAGATTTAAAAATATTTTAATATTGTACTCATATAAATTTTTGATCTTGTGTGTTTTACTTAATAAATTACCATGTCATGTTTATTACAATTTAATAGATTTTTATAACGATTTGATAAATTTTATTTGCATCTATAGTAAATGGGTTTTCTAATAAAATAAAATATCAATTTATATTGTGTGTTATTTGAGAAACTACTGATATTCAATACTTACATAATTGAAAATAAATAAATAAAATTTTAAAAAGTAATGTTTTTATAAATTCATTTTAATTTTAAGTTTAATTAATACATTGTTTTTTTCTTTTTTGTAAACTAGAAAAATAAATTACTATAAGTTTTTTACATTTAAAAGTCTTATAAGTCTAATTTTTATATTCTTTTTGGGAAAATACAACTCTTTTCTAAACCAGTTAACAATAACATAAAGTGCTCCAAAAGTTAAACTGGGAACAGAAGTTGTGAGAAACCATTGAAAAGACTCAATTATCTGATAAATGGTGGTTATTATTTATAATATTTTAATTAAATTATATTTTAATTAGCATTTTGTTGCTTTATAGAATGTTTAATTTAAAACTATATGTAGTGTCCCAGCCTACAAATAGAATTTTTAAAATATAATGTTTTGCCCAATGACAAGTTTGAATATATCATTAGCAAGAAATAATATCTGAATGTTAATTGAAGCAGGTATCAATGGAAACCTATTTTTTAGCATTAATAAATCCTTTATCAAAATCAATTAAAGAAGCCCATAAATTTAAAATTTAAATATGGAATTGAAATAAGCAACACTTAATGTCTTTAACATGGAAAATTTAGTAGCTACAAACCATGCAAAAATTATGAAAATACTTTGCTTTTTTTTTATTAATATAGTAATGTTTTTTTTCTATACTTATTTATTTAAATAACTTCATTTATATTTTAAAATTTAAAATTGACCAGATAATTATCAAATTTTATTCTTCATGACTGGCAATTACTTTCTTAAATTAAGTCAATACATGTAAATATAAGCAAATTAAGATGTTATTAGAAAATATTTTGAATAAATATATTCTTTTCATTCTATTCTTGATTATAGTGTCATATGTCAAAATATTTTACAATCATAAAGTCTAAAGTCTATTATGTAAAATTTTGTATCTATTGTATTGTATTATCTTGTTAAAATATTGATGGTTATAATAAGATTTTAATTAGTGGTGAATTTATTTATTTTTAATCAAAAATGGTTTTTTTTTAATACCATTATATATGGTTACTAAATTATCCAATTCTTTTGTATTGATTAGATTTGTATATTATTTCTATTAGTGAATTTTTTTATTCCTTTAATAACTATGACTTGATTTCTATGTGCATGAACGAAACAACATTTGCGTCTAATTATATTAAAATATTAAATATAAATATTTTATCCTTTGTATAATAACTATTAATATTATCTGTATTTTCGTTTTTTAAAAAAAATATTTACATCTATGTATCAACTGTTGTTTTATAGAATATTCACAGTTTCGAAGCTTTGACTCAAAAACCTGCTAAACTTGAAAAAGTTGGAACGTTTATTTTTATGGATTTGATGATAAGACCATCAAACTTTAAATTAAAACTTGAGGAATCCAAACATGGAGGAGCAGTGAAAGTCCCTAGTTCAGGTTGTTAATTAAATTTATATTGCATTGTGAAAAGTAGAACATTTAGATTTCTGTTGTTTTTTTAATACTAGCTATAAACAACATGTTATCATTTCTTTTATAACAAGCTAAAAGTTTAGAGTGTGTATATATATATATATATACACACTCTAAACTTATAGTTAAAGTATATATATATTCAAGTAGTAGATACTTTAACTATTCAACTTCATTTTTCCACTTGTAACATTATTTTCTAAGAGGTATAAACGTTCCCTAAATTTCTTTACTTTAATGTTCTCTGTTATAAATTAGAAGCAATTGCTTGCTTGCCACTTTCAATATATTATATTCAAATTTTTCTAATATTCATAAATCTCACACACCTGCACTATTAAAACGTAAAATATCTACATATCATATAATGTTCATGTTGTGTGTTAATTGCAAACTTGTATCCATTTGCAGATTTATCTGAGCTTGTAATTTAGGAAGATCAGTAGATGAATAATTAAAATAGATATGCTCATGAGTTCTACTTCATAATAGCAAATTGTTTATGTTTCCTGATTTTTTAAGAACAATTATTTATATTCATCGTTTTTTTTTTTTTGCTTCATTTAAAACTCTGGTTTTTATTAAATATAAGTGTGGACTTTTTGGAACCCTACTGTATTAACATGTCTTCAAATTTTATTCATTATATTTGTCAATATCTTTCTATCAATAATTGATAAATAGGCTATTTTTTTTAACTTTGCTATGCTTTTTATTTGATGTTCACTCAGACTAGAAATGTCCTGTTTCAACATAATGAATTCTTAGTTCATTTAATCTCTGTCTTTAGTATCTTCCTGGATCATCTTATTCTCATTTAATTATTCTTGATGATGCTGATTTCTAATTTCTTTTTAGTTATGAAATAATTTACTTCACTTTTCCAGTTTTTTCCCCCATATTACTTTCATTTTTTTGTTGATTCTTTAAAATAGTTTGCAATAATATTTAGTTATGGTTTTTTTTTCTTGAGTGTTCCATTTATCTCTTTTACTCTACATTTATTTGCTTCCTTGGTCATTCTTTAATCTACATAATTTGGAATATTTTGTTTAAACTGACCTTTAAGCTTGTTTAATTCTTTGATAATATTTTCTCCAACTTTTTCCATGCATATAGCTTAAATTTCTATCTGTTCTATACTGATGATGTTTTTTCCAAACTTTCATTTGTGGATTTATACTTTTTCCTCCAAATTTAAAATATTATTAAAATAAAGACAATAATAACTATATCAATAAAAACTCATCTTCAACTGTTATAGTAATAAAATAAATTATGACCTATCACGAATTACACTCCATGCCAAAAGCATTTACCGCCATTATATTTTTATTGTTATGCCTTTGTCTCTTTTTATATTTTTTAGGTAATGTAAGTACATTTACTTAATTTTCCTGAGTACATCCTTTTTATTTTTGAGTCGTTTCATGCTTAATAATTGTATCTTCTGATTAAGAGATTTGCTTTATTTTAAAATTAATGTTACAATAGTATATAAATTATTTAACTTTGTCCCTGTTTTATCAGCACTTTATTTGCTTATTTCCCTGTTTGAAAAGCCAAATCAAGATATAATAAAATTGATATTCATAATATAAATACTAAGATGACTGACCTAAATATAAAATCAAAATAAGCTCAAAGCTAAATAAATAAATATTTCTTAATACCAGATAAATTTTACAAATTCCTCAGAACTTGTGAGTATTAAAATTATAATTACTTGTGTTTAGAACAAATAAAACCAAGAAAAGAGAAAAAAGAATACCTTTCTGAATTATCGAATATAGCAATATAAAAGATTCATCCAAGATCAAATCACTTGTCTTTAATTTTGCTATACGTAATTATGAATTACAAATCCATTTTTATCATTAAATAAATTTAAATATATTTAAAAATATGAATATTTAAATATATGCCTATAAATTGCACTTTAATTGTATAACTTATAAATAATAATCATTGTTATAACTTTTGCCCAGATACACCAATTTTACATAAAATATGATAATTCTATAACTTCCTCAGTCAATAGTCTAAAATCTATTCTTTCAATCTGTAAGAAATATTAATTAGTGGCGTAAGTAAGATACAATGTGAATGTACAAATTGAATATTTAAATCATAATAATCAAAAAATATTGCCCAAACACAAAGTAAAAAAAAAAATCAGGTTTAAATCCATTTTAAGTGCAAATTCTTTTAATAAATAATTAATACAAAAATGATAGAATTAAGATGCAAACATTGGAAATATCATTAAAATATTTCCGTGTAATGAATTAAATAAAACCTCAACTATAATGTAACCATGTGATTTAGATCATACCTAGGACATTATCAAGTTATTATACAGAAAAGTTCTCATTACAATTCCAATATTTATATTTTAATTCCACGAAAATCTTATACTCACATATTTGTATAATAAATATATTTTACTAGAATGTATAGCCAATTTGTCAAAATACGATTATGTACTTTGATGACTATGTACTTTGAGAAAGATACCGATCGTTCTCTAGCTTTTCTGACGGATCGACTATGTGCTTTGACAAAAATATGTTGGACCGAAACCCTGGTTGGGCAAAGTAACAAATATTGTTTAATACCAAATGTTTATTACCTCAATAGTTGATACTTATCAACATACTCTCATTGAATATGTTTTATTACATATTATCTATGGTACATACATAAAATATAAAATTATATATATAATAAATGTAAAAGTATAATACCCGTTATAAAAATATTATATGTAATATACAAACAAACAATTTAACGCTAAAAAATATTATATTTTAAATTTTTTAGTAGCGCTTTCAATTACCTATACTTAAACTATATGTAATTGGGAGGGATTTGAATTGAGTCTTTCAAACAATCAGTACCTATCAACAATCTTAATCTAATGTCAAGGCGACCTATTTTAATAACGAAAGTGGATACCCATCTTTATTTAAGGACTAATATGTTTATATAGACACTTGCAATTTGACTAAAGAAAATGAAATTATTAATTCAAAGAAGTTTGAACGAACCTTATTAAACAGGCAAATATAACCTGTTTTGAAAGAAGATTATTAAATAGTCACTTTTAATTTTCCAACCGCAATGAAACTATGTATTATTTAGATAATGAATTAATAATGCTCAAGGTTAGGTTGGTTTATAAGTAGAAATACTTGAAAGCAGTCCACACCTAAACAATACCAAAAATATCATTAAAGAATCTAGATCTGATGTTAAGACAACCTCCTTTTTATAATAAATGTCGATACCCACCTTTATGCTTTTAGATGTTTATATAGATACTAAATATTGCAATTTGACTAAAGAAAATTAGATTAGTAACTCATAGAAGGTGGAAAATGGTTTGTCAGTGGTAAAAATTTAGATAATTTTTTATTTTTCAAATTCTTGCATTTATAAAGTATATTCGCTTGAATATTAATTGAAAACAGTCCACTTTTAGGTTAACACAAATGACACATCAACTCTTGTCTTTATTAGATTTATGATGAGTTCTATCAATTTTCATTGATAGTTATCTGTTTACCTAATGACATAGGTTTTTATAGGGAAAAATTCCTGTAGCATTTTAGTGTCCATATATGTAACTGTAAAAATAATAATAATATTCAGATAAGATAAACTGATTTAAATATATCAACGTAAAAGGGATAATGGGGGGGGGGGTGACTGTAATGAAAATTTGAATCTTTTTTATCTTTATTTTACTTTGTGAATAATAATTGTAGATACCTGCATACTGATTAAAAGTTAAGTATTACATGGTCTGGCTATGTGTCACCTATCTGAAAAAATTGAAATTTTAATTGGAACTTCAAAATAAATTCAGACTTTACTTAGCCTACATTAAAATTCCATAAGATGCATTACTATTCTACCACAATGCCCTCTAGGTTAATAATTTATTCATGCATATTTTTGAGTAAATACTTGCAATGTTTTTGTTTTCTCTCTTTTATCTATCTATTTTTTTCTACTTTTTTTACTTCTAAATAATGTTTGGTATTATCTTGACTTTTTAGCACTTCTAAAAAATTGTGCGGAATATCAATACAAGGGATATAATAGTAACGGGTTTTACATCATCAACTTATTAGACTCTAGTTTTGAAGCATACTGTGATTTTCAAACTGATGGTGGAGGATGGTTGGTAAGTATGGTTATAATTAATTTACTAAAATATCTTGAAAAACAAATTAAAATATTTATTAACAATATTGCACTCATTCTCATGGTGTATGAAATTGAAACTAACAGATGTATAAATATAACCGTTGGCAAGTTAATCGTAACAAATATATTCGAATAGAAACTTGGAAATAAAAGCTCAAGAATTCAAAATATACACAAAGCATCTTCAAAAATTAAGATGATTTTAAATTCTGCTTTGAGGATTTAGAAAATATGTCATTCTAGATTGTGTTATAGTTCATTTTCAACAAAAATTTGGAAATAAAGTCAATTATAAGGTAATTACTGGGCTTTCAAACTTCTTAAAATCTAAGTTATATCAATTCATTGATTGTTTGAGTCGTTATGCTAAATAAAAACAAAACCTGGGATTGAAGATCTTTTTACATTGTCAATTAATATTGAAGCTAAAACTTTTGTTTAAAATGTGACCTTAAGTTATCTTTAGATGAATATAAATGTTGTACAAAAATATCCCAAACTTTCTGAAGTGATATTTCCATATTTGCTGACATTTTTAGCACATCTATGGTTGAGACTGTTTTAGCCATGTTAATTATCTCATGACAAAAAACATAATAATAATAACTTAAATATAAAATTCCGTGGAGTTTAAAGCTAAAATTCACTAATCATGAACCAAGCATTGTTAATTTTGTCAAGAGTTACCCAGCATACCTAGTACCTTGACAGGATCAGTTATAAACATAATAAAAGTTTTACTATAAAATAAACATTCTAAAAATCATATTAGTGGGTTTTTTCCTTCCTATTATAATTATAGTAAAGTAGACTTTGGATTGGATAAAAAATTGAGAAATTTTTGAAGACATCAATTGTCAAAAAAGCTTGGGAACTCGTGTTTTAGTTGGTAATTAAGCTTGGAGTTAAATTATTAGTCTTGGATTTTATTTTATTTTTAAAATAAAAAATAATTATTTTGTGAAAAATATGATTAAGAAATAATTGAGAAATTCAACAACTTATTAACTTAACTTACAATTCGCAATACATACAAGTTTTATATAGTTCCACATAAGCTAAAACTATTTTATACTTTAATAATCGCTTCACTTTCATTTCTGGGTTTTGAAATAATATTACAACAACTATTTAAAATAAATATAAACTATAAAATTATCACATATTTATAGCAATTAAATTTAAATTGACTTTTAAATAATTTGTTACTTAATAAATATTCTAGAAAATTAAATTAATTAATTTAATAATTCGAAATATGTAAGCTTCCACGCGCGCACACATATGCACACAAAATATAAAAATGTAAGAACTGTTTATTCTACACATAGATAAAAATATAATCTAAATATAATTACTTTATCTACTAAAAAAATTATTTAATAAAAAAATAATCATCTTTACTTTTATGTTCGTCTTTTTCAGTAAAAAAAAAAAAAAAAGCTAGTTATTAAACTATAAAATTAAAAGTCAATAAAATTTTTGCAGTTTTAAATTCATAATAGCCAATTTACAATGATATTGCAACGTTACAACCTATAAAAACACAATTCACTACTAAAGAGAAACACCCATCTCGGGAGCGGCCCGCCTCGGAATCGACGACGATGGAATAGCATATTAATCATAATTCCAGGCACCAAATTGCAACCTTAATGAAACTCACTTATACCAGTCATTATTTATCAATAATTTATTTAATAATTTTAATGGGTTAATAAATAATTACTAAACGAATAAAAATGTTGAGAGTGCTATTACAAATAATACTAATAATCTCATAAAATTGTATATTAATTGGAGAGGAGGAAAATTTAAGCTCAACTCCCCACTGTATTTTACATCTCACAGCACACTTTCATCCATTTATCATCAAAGTCATTTTAAATAATTAAAATATTTTTATGCCCATCATCATTCTCCGATTCATCCCTCCATCACACTCGCATTCATAGGTCATCTTTACTTCTATTTCACTTTATTCTAAAATTTTCCATCTTGCTACTCTCTTTCCTCTCTGATAATCTTTCCTCAGGGTTTTAGAACAGTAAGGCATGAAAGCCTATACAATATGTTTCGAATTATTGGTGATAAATAAATACTATCCCAGTGATTACATCCTTAGTTGACCTTGACTGAATCTAACATAGCCAATGTCCCCTTCACTCTAAATTTCCAAATATTAAGATTAAGTTTCTAACTATAAATTTTGAAAATAATATATTATAAACACACTTTGATAACTAAAAAAAATTATTTACAAGTTCATCTAAGAAAATATTTGAATACAGCTGATGGATAAAGGATTTTATGTCCACCCACCGCACTCTATACTACACAATAATCCTACTGCTTATTATAAATCTTTAATCTAAATGTGTAGAATTATTCTATTAACATTCTTTAATTGTGAATTGAATTCTGCAGTGGTCAAAAAATTTTATACATAATCTTTTAAATAAATTTTACCTGGTATGATTTAACAAAGTAAGTCATACTTCAAATTTAAGTGATAATGCATCAGTGCATGATTGGGATTTCTAGAATTTATTAAACCACGAAACAGTGAGACTTAGACAAAAATTTATTTTAAACAATAATTTTATTAACAAAGATAAACTTAAAAAAATGTACATTATTTAGAAGGTTCGCCGTATATATATATATATATATATATATATATATATATATATATATATATATATATATGCTCTTCCGATCTATATAGCTGATATTGCTACATTATAAAATAAGAAATATTATTAATTCTGACTGAACTGGAGTTTACAATTGTTATGGGGTAAAAAAAAATGATTATACTATTTACTTTAACAATTCTTAATATTGGGATATATTCAATATCAAATTTCTCCCTATATTTTGATGATTTCATATAAATGATTTGTTTTATGATTAAACACATTGTTTATGAAGATAACTCCTCATATAATAAGGAGCTTGTAATTTGCACTAATTACTTTAACTTAATATGCCTCAACTATATGTTTTAAATTGGAGATATTTCATGCATTTCTTACCCTCTCATTAATTAAGCTACTATTCAAGTGTTTATGAATCGGTACTCAGATCGATCATCCTTTTTACATGCATGCAATCAAATACTAATGTCCCTACAATAATAATACTTTAGTTGGTTTATCATTCCAGCGAAATTCTCAGCTAGTTATAAATAAAGCTTTGGGATATGCACTGCTTACCATTGCTACTTCCCGTGTTTTTAATTCTTAAAATTAATATTTAACTTAATCATTATTCTTGTCTCTTATTAATGAAATAATGTCTTAAATAATGCAATGTCTCAGTACAATAAATCATACATTTAATCCACACTCATCAAGAAACATCAAATTAATTTTACGATCTTGTAAACAACATTCGTAACTTATTCTTTTCTGTACTTTAAATAACGAACACCCGTAAGAAAACGAAGTCAGCATTAACATGAGAGTTGGCAAAGACCCTAATAAGAGAAAATACCTTTTCATTAAGGCTAAGATATGCTAGGATTCATCGCTAGTCATACAGGGATACATGGGTATGACCAACCTACTCTTGCTATCAATAAAGAAACCATCTTATGGTGTAGAAATAACAAAGTGGGAAACTCATCCACTACGTTTAAATATTTCATAAAAATTTTACTAAATATCATAATGAGTGAGCAAAGCTACAACTTCACTAGCTAGGTAATGATTCTTTAAACAACCAGTATACAAGAGTCTCACACTAATTTGTACACATATAAAATTTTACACTTAAACTACCCCCACGAAATATTCACCCCCAGCCCACCCAACCCCAAAACATCAATCCAACAACCTTCAACAAAATTTAATTTATTTAATTATAATAATAATAATAATAATAAAATAAGAAATGTGTATCTTTTGCAAAATCATCTTTCTGCACTTTTGAAACATAGTTATTGCAATTTACCCCAACATGCATTCCATCTTAAAACATAATATGTATATGCATAAATATTTAACAATAATACCTGATCTTTTAAAAACACTTTGTATAATAAACGTTCTTATTTATATCTCTCTCTTTTAATTAAGGATAAAACATCAATTTAATATTTGAATAAGGCATATTTCAAAATTTTATACTAACCCAACTACGAAAATTTTAATATGAGTTAAATTCAAACTTAGGTATATGATTAACTCTTTTTGGGAAGCTATTTAAATTTAATATTAAAAAAAATAATAACAAGTAATAAAATTATACTTAAACAGTCCTCCTAAATCATCCTCTGGATCTTTCTTATATTGCTGTAGCTGCAAATCTCATTTAGTTTTCTGTTTCGTTTTATTTTGTTTTGTTTTGTCCTGTGTGCACACATATTGACTTACATAATCCATTGGGAAACTCTAATAACTTTTATTGAATTAATCCTCAAGGTTTCCTTTTTCTATTCAACGTTTTAGCACATAATACATTGTTCTTTTTAAATGCATAAAATTATTAATCCAAGGTCTTTGTTTTATGAAATCACTTTTAGGTTTTGGTAATCCTTACAATTGAACACAATAAATTTTCATTTCATATTAAATTCTTTATTCATTTTGGGCTCTTTGCATTAAATTACATTTCATAATGGAAGATAACCAGCTTTCTGTCTAGAAGTATACTTTGGTTTAATGTAGCTTCACTAAGAGAAGTCCATTTATCCATATATTTAGCCATAAATTCTCAAAATATTCCTTTAATTTTGTTATAGATTGGTAGCATCTTTAATTAGTTACTAACTAAATTTCTTTTCCTTTATTAGTCATTTATTTTCATTGAGAATAGTTACTTTAATTCACAACGATATCATAAGTACTTCAAATTGGATTTAACATACAACATTAGCATTGGAATTCAGTTCCACACTTATTTTTAATAAAATTAAAAATTATCTTCTTTGGAGGAATTTTTGATAATACAAATAATTAGATCCATCTGTTTTAATAAATACAAGTTTGAAATACAGATTCATAAAATAAAGTGTTTCTTTTTCTCAAGCAAAGTTTTCTCTATAGTTTAAGCTTCATTGTTTGCTGAATGTCAAAATTGCTTACAATTGTATGAAAAGAAATCATGAAATTGGTCAACTTCAGGAGAAACAAGTACATGCTTAATATAAAACTTTACTCACTGATCATTTCTTACAATATTAATAAAATTTTGATAAATATAAGTTGTCAAATTTTAGTAAATATAAGTTGTCAAATTTTAGTATTAAAAAATTGATAATTTAACCTGACAAGATTCCTCTAGACTGATGATAAAAGAAAGCCCCACCTTAATTATGGGTTGACTTTTTATACTGTCTGTATCCCCCCGCTTCAATTCCTGAATGATTGACTTGCCAAACTAATTATATCTAAATTTTACCTGGTTGATTGCTATTGTTTTACAAATTATTTATTCACAATTTTATAAATATCAGATGGTTTTGTTTAAAAATTTTCCCGCTCATGGAAATCCCTCTGAAAGAATAAAAATGAAAGTTTTTAATAAAAAAATATAATACATAGCAGCTTGACTTCAAACCCATAATTTTGAATGGGAATTGGCTGCTATGAATGAGATATTGAAACAAAATAATAATTCTTTAAAAAAGCTTTCCACTCTATGTCATACATTATTTCTATTGATTATTAATTAATTCTATAATTAAAATTTCTGACAAATTTTACACATATACACTTCTACACTCACATAAAACTCTATCTAAACTGATTGCTTAATACTTTTATTGTTTCTTGATCTTTTTCTTAGATAATTTGCTTAAATTTAAATTCTAGAGTTATGATTCCCTGTTATAAAAAATACAATTTTTTTCTAGTCACTCTCACGAAGTTAACTTTCTAAATTCTAACCCCCTCCCTTCTTTCTTTTTCTCTTTAAATTATTAATAATAATAATTTGTAAAGTATTTTTAACAAATAAATTCTCAACTATAAGGGTTTCTGATTTAATATTACTTTATTAAATTGACACTAACATAAACTAATCTTTGTTTATAAAACTTTATGAATGAATTTTGGTTTCTGTGCTAAGTAGTTTATGTGAACCTATTTGAACTTTTCTTTTGATTTGAACTTAGCACCATATAGAAAGCTTATATATTACCATAAACATATTGTATGAGGAAAATTTTAATAAACACTGTCATAAATAACTCAGCTTAAAAATTAATGGAGCTTTGGTCAAAACCAAAGGCTACAATATATATATATAAATATATATATAATTCTCTAAAATATATATATATATATATATATAAATATATATATAATTCTCTAAAATATATATATATATTATTCTCTGAAATGAAATATAATCAATTTATACTTAAATAATAAATAAATAATAAATTTATTAACATCTAATCGATAATAATACCATCATTTGAAATATATATATATATATTCAAATCACACATTAGTTTCACTGTTTGTAACTGTATGTAATGTAAAATGTATATAAATATGAAAAATAACATATTGCCAAACCCCAATTTTTAAATGCAATGAAAGAATTTGCAATCAGACATGAGTTCATTAACCATTAGAGGCATAAGAGTAATTTGATGATGATTTTGAATTTATTGGGAGCACCAGTTATATCTTATCACCATAATCATCACACAGCAATCTATCCATTCCCATCATGTATTCATTGGTTCAATATTGCTAGCTATTTTACATAAAATAATTAATTATAATATTTGCTGCTGATAAATTGATATTTCATAATGATGCATGTCAAATAATAAAGTTTAATTTAGTCTATTACTATTAATAATGCATAGATGAGAAAAAAGACGATCACCTATCTTAAATTTTAACAAAACAAAATTATTTTAAATCGTTACATTTTGATTTACAAGTGTCAAACATACACTACCCACAATATTGATACACTTTACTCTAAATAAATACAATAATAATTATCACTAATCATTTATTAAAATTGAGATTGTTTCTAGAACAAATATAAAGTTTAAACTTCAGTTAAATATTAATATATATATATATTATTTTTTAATTAAACACCCACATGGAGTTATTTACATTTCTTTTTTCAATGAATAATATCTTTTATAATTATATTAAACAAGTTCCATACGATTACAAATTCTTTTGAAATCTTATATTGTATCTTTAGTGATATGAATTCAAAAGAATGAGTATGGGGGTGGAATTATGTATATATTTATAAAAAATTATTTTAGTAAACAAAATAATAGTGAATGTTAACAAAGGTTTGAATTTGACATAGATAAGCATTTTTTTTTGTACAATGTATATATTATATACAAGTGTAAAGTGTATAATAATAAAACATATAAGCTAATAATAATAATATTTACAATATATTTTTACTTAAAACAATAGTTAAAACAATAATAATAAACTTGATATCACGTGCATAATGTTTCTACCCCAGAAAACAACCAATAATCTACACACTTTAGCCAAAAAGATATATATATATCATCACAGTAAACAAAATTCAACAAAACATTTTTCTATGACAACTTCATATTTGTAAGAAATATTCTTCACTAACAGATAATTTTTCATGGAATCAGACAAAGAATATGGCGACCTACCAGTCAGCTGACAAAATAATTGGCGCCAGCTTAATCTCCATAGCATTCAAAGCTTCAAATCACAGTCAAGCCAATGCAAATGCTACTAAGACCAACTTGCAAATCATCAATTGTAGAATTAAAGCAACCGAACTCAACAGCAAAACACCACTCCCCCAATTCAGAAAAAACTAACCAAAACAGCATAAAGAAATTAGATCTAAGAATACATAAAAATCAAGACACTCTACCCATGAACTGTAATGATAATGAACTAGAAGTAATCAATGAGCACTTTAACAATAGGGTCATGAGGAGTTTATACATCTTTCGAAATAAATTTTCCCCTCCTTCTATGATATTGACTACTACAGATTCTAGCATACCTTATATAAATTTCCCAGAGACCTTTTATATAATGCTTTAATGCTAAATGGGTTATGGAAATCTGTCAACTCATTGCTGAACATCCCAATCAGAGATGTCACATAGTTGAATTTTTCAATCTACTTCAAAGGAGGAAGTTTAAAATAGATATCAAAACTCTGGGTAATTATGCACTCTTAATCGTCAACCAAGATTTCCAAAGCTATATAACCAGGTCAGTTAAAAATACATACCTCAGCTATAACAGACAGCATTTTCAAGCAGTGATGGAGCCACTTGGTAAGGTTATTGCATTTCAAGCTATATATCTAGCAGATATACCTGCACCACTTTACACCAATAGCTATGAGTACATATCAAAACTACACAGATAAATCGATCTTAATACCAATCTAATGTAAATTGGAGATCAGGAGATCATGCTCTATCTTTATATAAGAGACTTAAAGTCCCACTGTTATTCATCTGGCAAGTATGGCCACCCTGAAAAACACTGCATTATCAATCAAGTCCCACAAACTCAACCAGCCATAAATCAAACCTACACAAGCCACCAAGAAAATAATACAAATGCAAATTCAATCACCATTGAACCAGGCATACTGAAGGAGTACAGCTGTCATTTCATCCCCAAAGATTCTAAGTCTAACCAACCAGTAAAATATACAAAAATCCATGATCTTGCTACTACAAAGTCAAACAATGCTAATTCTATTGTTGTAGACATTAACCAGATAGTTCCACATCAGGCATATAATTTACCTACCACCACACACATCCCAATTGATTCAGCCTTTTTCAAACCAGAGTCAAACCAAAATAGTATCAATCTACCAGATCAGCATATCCAAACAAACAATTCAGGAGTATCCATGAATGAAACATCAGCCCATACCATGCAAACACTCAATCATTACCTTCCACTCATAGAACTGGCTCAAGAGAGCCCAGAAGATAACTTGTATATCCAAAAACTTATAACCCAAGAGAATCAAAACAGAAAAAATTGTTACTCCAGAAGTAGTGACCAGCCTACCCACCAAAATATATTACACTAATAGATCTCTCACATAATAAAACCATTGACTAAATTCTACCAGCTGAACATAGATATACACCTGGATCTCATTTTATGCAATAGATAGGTTCCTCAGAAAACATACACAAAAGAAATCACACAAAAATAGACTTAACTTACCTTGAAAAATGGGGGCTACATAATGAATTTTTCAAAAATTGCATAAACACAACAATGTAAAATTACTTTAAAATTCGTATTAAAAAAATAAGGAAATAAAATATAACTAATAAAAAAAATTAAATTTGAAAAAAATTGATACAAGACAACCTTTTTTTACTTTTTTTATCAACTACAGTATTTAATTTTATTCAAAACAATATATTTTAATGTGTAATTTACATTTTTTCATACATGTATAATATTTTAATCATTATCGCTATTTGATGATATGCAGTTTCACTTGTAAACTAGTAAGACATCAGATTCATCACAAGAGGAAATACAACTAGCACCAACTTCATTTTTTTAAAATTGCAATTATAGTGGACTCACTCAAACTAAAATATTTTCCAATTGTTGTTGATCCTTCTCATTTTGCTAAGCAGTCTAAAATTGAAATTTTTGTTTCCAAAGAAATTCATTTTCTTGGGTGTTTTTTTTTCTCTCCATTAGGGTAAACTAAAAGTTTAAAATAAAAATAAGAACTTAGACTTATGATAATAAAAAGATACCTACTCACCACTGTTGGGCAAAACTAACAATTAAAAATTAAATTTTTATTTCTGTCTTTAATTTTTTAATTTTCAATTCCATTCAAAAATCAAATTTTGTTGTTTCACATCATATTAATTTCAGATCACATTATGTAATTTTTAAATTGTTAATTACAATTAAAAATCAGATTTTAATTTTTAATTGTCAAATTTAATTGTGCCCTCCACTGTTACTCACCTTTTAAAAATAAACTTGTGGACACTAAATGATTAATTGATTGCATACTCTTTTTTATTAAAAAGCAAAAATAGAATGTGATTTAAAATGCAAAAACAACAACATGCATAGTATATGCATCTATAATGTTTGAACAGATTTACATTCTAATCTTGTAAAATTTAATATGTGTATATAAAACGAAGAAATCCTGATTTTAAGTGAATTATGAACTTCTTTATTGCATAAAATCTATTACAGTATTATTATAAAGTGCTGAAAATATTGAAATTTTTAGATGGAAGTCGAACTCCGATAATGCGCTATTACTTTAAATATAACATGTGAGTGTGTGAAATTTATAATATTTAAAGTAATAATGCATTATCAAAGCTCGACTTATGATCTAATAATTTTTATCACATAAAAGAAAACACATACAAGGATATTAAGAAGAAACATGAATCACATAACTTCAAAATCACATTAAATAAATCCACATAAAACAAGACCTGGGTGAACTCAATATCTACAAACAACATAATAGAGGTACTATGACCTATCTTCCATCTGAATACTATACTCAGGTGGACATGAGACCACCTTCTCTTCAACCATACTGATACAAAAAATTATATTCTACTAAAACTATACACCTTCCATCCATGTCTTTCTGCCATAGAACCAACTCAACAGAGACCAAAAGCCCAAACTGACAGCCAAAAAAAAAAAAACAACAACCAAAGAGAGTCAAAACAAACATTGTTGCTAATCCAGATTTTATCATTATCTTGTCATCAAAAGATATCTTCCCAGTGGATCTCTCCCACAATAAAATTACTGACTCATAGCTTTTAACCAAAGATAAAAATAATACCTACAGAAATTACAGAATACAAGGATGCATGCCATGGATTAATCTTCCACCAGAATACTATACCCAGATGGGCATTTAATCCAATTGTACTCTTATATCAAATATTATTATAACATTGCATATGTAATCTCATCCATCAAATTGTATCTAAGAATTCATGTTTCTCACATGCTGTTTATGTAACAAATGAATGATAAACTGAAGCCATAAAAACTATAATACACTCAATCAAATAAATACAACTTACATACAACCATAAACCAATTTAACACACTTAACCTCACCATTCTTATATATTTTCACTCAAACTATCAAGTGGATTCATGTATTTTTTTTTAATGTCACATTGGAAATTTTATGTAAACCTAGTTTTAGACATGTATCTTATTATGTAATATTCTTTATTCTTTCCATTACTGTAAATCATGTTTTTTTCCTAGAACAAACAAGATTGTAAACCTTATTGCATATGTAATATCATGTATGACCTCATGTTTTCACTGTAACCCTTTTTCTGTCTCAATAAAGTTTACCTTTGTAACATAATAATAATAATAATAATAATAATAATAATAATAATAATAATAATAATAATAATAATAATAATAATAATAATGATGATGATGATGATGATGATGATGATGATGATGAGAAGAAGAAGAGGAGGAGGAGAAGAATGCTTCATAATTCTAATATTAAAGGAAAATGTCTTAATGAATTAAACAAAAATAAAATTCTCTCTCAGGACATTTGGTTTTAGATTTTCTGAATCTTTGAAGTCAAGCAAAGAAAATAAGTTTACACACTCTTTTGATTACTTCTGCATATTTTAATTCGGTATTCACAATGGATATAATATTTGCCTCTTTCTTGAACAGATGTTTTCATTTGTGCTAGGAGAGGGGGGAGGGCTTTTCTTTAAGAAATGCAAAACTACTTGCAGCTTTAGCGATTACTTAAATTCTAATTATCCAATATAAAAAGTCAATTTTTCCTGTGCTCTTCGATTTTTTTTTAATTTTCTCTTTTTACTTTATATAATACCCAACAGACTAGCATATTTCACAATTTTAATTTTTTTCTATTTATTTACACAAATATGGGAACCACATACCTTTAAGCATCAGGAAATAGATTAACGCATGTATATTTAAAACAATATATTATTCAATATAATAATGTAACCATTACACTGCCCGTTTGTTTTAATGGCAGGCTAAATCACAGAGAACATAAGATACTCCCGACTAATGGTGATAGATCATGCAATCTTACAGAAATAGGTAGCAAATGATGATAAAAATGTATTTATAAGTATACCTATTAATTGATATACAATTTTTTTTCTAATAAATTAACAAATCATATAACAATTTATTTACAAAGTATAATCATTAATTGATATACAATTTATTTAATAAATCATTTAATCTATGTACATCACAGCATTTAAGTATTCATAAATAATTTAACACATTAGTCTGCCTTGAACGCTGTCTTTAATATACTTAAATGTAGTTCTAAGCATGTATCAATCCATAAATATAAACCATTTCTTTGACTCATATGTCTCCTAATATTTACACATACATATGTTCTACATGGGATAGACATCAATGTTATCTTCATTACAATAAACATAAGAAATGATCATTTTAGATCTGATCATTTTAGATCATATTCCTAAACATAACTGCTTATATAATAATAACTATAAAGCGATGCCTTTTGGTCCTAATCCTATCTGAATAAATCTTATACACAATATTTATAAGGAGTGACCTTTGGCCCTAAACCTAATTTAATACAACTACAATTTGTACAGGGATGACTTGTTCTGAGATTGATCCCTAACTCATTGATTTGATAGGAATGTATTCTTCCGTAAAGATGTGAACATATGCAAACTATTAAACATTGAACAAACAACTGTGCATATATAAATTCATCGACATAAAATCCAATTTCTGTAATCAAATATAAGTTTAACTATAAACAAATAAGACTAATGAAAATAATTATATGCTAATACGGTTATTTAAGACGGGCAATTTATATATATGTGCATTGCATTTATAAGATTGTCATTATTTTTTTTACCTTTTCTTCTTATTAATATCTTATATAACATGCATAAACTTAGTATACGTTTGTAATATATAATTTTTTTTCTTTTAAAAAATAATTTTAACAAGTAAAGAGATGTTATTACAAATTCATTTCCCTTTTTTATTTAATTGACAGTTTTTTTAAAATAATAACTTGACAATAAGCCTTATTTACAAATTCAGATTAGTTAAAATAAAGTACAAATCAGACTTTAATTATAAGACTTACCAAAACAAAATTATTGTAATTTACTTCTTTTTGACAGAGTCATTCAAAGTGTTCCAGATAAAATTTAGCTAACTCTTAGTAATGTCCTTTTTTTTATTCACATGGCATAATCACTTTTGGGATTTGAATGAAGTAGTATTTTCTTCTGATTAAAAAAAATAAAAACTGATTTTTATATCCAAAACTTAATTTCTTTCTTGGATCTCGTTCTAGTTTTTTTTTTTTTTTTTTTTGGAAATCAAATTTGCGTATTATTTTGCTTAGAAGATAAAAAAATATTCTTATTTTGTTTTTATTAAAATGAATTATTTATTTCAATATATAATGCTGAAAGTAAGTTTTGTTAGGAATCAATTACATCTGTAAGTGATAAAAATCATTTTCTTTTTCACATTATAATTAATGCTGTTTTATTTAAAAGAATATATTTATTGTTTTTAATTTCTTAATTTATAATGATCCTAGTCCCCAAATAATTACCATATTAATCAGGTTTAAAATACCTTATAAAATAACTTTAACATCTTTTGGCTTTAACTAGTTTTAATATCTTGCTTTTAACTAAGACTGGCCCTTCAAGCAGAGGGGAGAATACCATTGATAGCATAATGATCAATGATACCTATGACCAGATCGAGCTATACAAAACATAACACAACCACATTTGCTGTTCATGGCCCATCTTGACTTCCAGAATTAAACGCTGCCATCCAAAGCACTTTATTTGTTTTGAGGATCAGAACTCAGATCCAGTCAACCATATATATAGTCAGCACATTTAAGATGACAGCCACACAATCCAACATTTGATATATCCTAAGCTATCTCCTACTCTTAATCAGGATACAGCACATTTACTTTAACCATATGAACATTTATCTTTTTAAATAATTGATGGTGCAGCGACAAAAGAGAAGGTGGGGAATAGACTAAATAATGCTTATTTATATAAAGAAATATAAATAATCAGGCTAATTTTTATAATAGTCCTTCATTAATTAAAGTTCATTTCATTTAAAAATAAAGTATCTACATACAGTGATAAAAATATATTTACCCAGGTTTTCATGATTGTCAATTTCCAGCCAGTTAGCTTTTTGGTCTTCCTTGATGGCTTCAAGGCTTGTTTTCAATTCTTTGTCTTGACAATGGGAGAGAGTAGTGGCAGCATCTAATTTCATGACTTTGGCATCAGTTTTCAATGAGGGTTCAAGTGGAACAGCTGATTTTATGGAGGACTTTGGGGCATGTAGCCCAGTTGAACATTTCTAAAGCAATCTAGCACTGCATGATGCTAGATCTGTAGCTTCTGCAGTAATATTTTTCACAGAAGTAATGAATGGTTTTATTTGTCCTTAGGGTTCTGAATCTCTGAAGCAATGAATAGCATCATGAATCAATCACAAAATGAAGACCAGCATGATTCACAGACTCAAGAGTGAAATAATATAACAATAGCCAGTTGTGTTTTTATACTCTTTCTCATTGTTTTAATTTCTTATCATTATTTTTAATTTTGATCATAATTTGAATGTTCTCTAATCTTTTTCTTAGATTAATCAACTATCACTTTTATGAGATAATTTACATGGTTTTCTTTTAACTAATTCAATCAGTAATATTTTAAACTGATTACATTTTCAAAAGTTTTCTTTTACAAACTAATTTTTATTTTGATTTTTCATATTTACTTATTTTTATACATTTTATTCTTTTAATTTATAAAAAGGACAGGCTGAGTTTTATTTTAAATTTTTTCCCACCGACTATCTATACTAAATCTTTATTCTATTTTTTAAAGAACAAACAATATAATGCAATCTTTTTATTCTACAAATTGCCTTTTAAAAATATACTTCTAAAATAATTATTTCAACTAGTCTTGTTTATTTGATTTTCTTTTTTAATAAATTCAATCATATATTTTGAATTATTAAATATGTAATGCAGATATATGTAATTTTATAACACATATCTTGCTAGTGTTATAATAATTTTCTGAGAATCAAAAATACTGGAATTATAGGATATAATCTGTACATGTAATTAGAAATAGAAAAAAAAACAGTTCATTTTTTAATTAAGTAAAAAAGCATATAACATTACCAAAATAAAAATCTTTCTACTCAACACAGCTTTAATAAGTAGAAGAACTATATAAAAAAGATGTTCTATCTCCTCTGTATTATCAGCAAATTCATGTTGTAAAGAAACTAAAATCTAACCAACAATATTCTTCAAAAACACTTTGGTTTTATGATATTATGCTGTTAATAAATTTTGAGTCCAATTTGACAATATAACGTTTTTATTGTACATAGAATGAATTTTTTTTTTCAAATTTATTGCTGATTGGCATCAATGGCAGCAATATTTTTTTTATTTTCAAGACAAAAAATAAGTCTTTCTAAATAAAATATCTTTCATCATATAACCAGAATATAACTTGTGGAAATTTATCATTGTAATAGAAATTCTTCAGAGAGTAAAATGAGTAAATTATAACTGTACATATATTTTATAAAAATTTGAATTTTCAGCATGTTGCTTTTGTACAACCAATTTGTTCAGAACTATTTCAATAGCATTTTATTGTTTCTTATCAAGGAATTTTCCAAACTACCCAAATAATTAAACTTTCACATTTTCTTTATGACTTATTAACAATAATAATAACCCATGTCCAATATTCATGATTTGATCAAATTATTTTTGTATGTGTTTTATTATATAGTTTGCTGTTTGCACATATAAAACTTTAAATGATGTTTTAGCACCAAATATCGTTTGATCAAGTTTTATATACAAAGTTTGCAATGAATATTTGAGAACAATTTTCAGTTATGGGACACCAGTGCAGGCCAGATAAGCCTCAGGTTATGTGTAGAGAGTGGCATGAATTGCATAGGAAAGTGAAAGAGGCATGCTATATTATATAGGATGAACACACGATGAATAAAATAAGAAACATTTTATGCCATATCTAACAAATGGCAAGTTTAAATTTTCCCATCCATATTTGCATATTTAATCTGTCCTATTTTGCATATTTGCACTTCATGAAAATAAAGGAATATTGTACTTCTTGAAATTAAAGGTTATACCTTTGAAAGCGCTAGAAGAATCAATAAAAGTTTGTCATTTATTTATTTGATTTGATTTATTATTATATACGTGTGTGTATTCTTAATATTAACACAAATATTAAAGTTTTTATGATAATTGCAAAACAAGAAATGTGTTGCTTTGATGCTCAATATTAAATATATTTCTTCTGATATTAGTGCATTTTCTTTTCATTTAAACTTTATATTTGTTCTCATTTAGAAAAATGTTATAACTTGAAGTTAAGTCATAACGTAGTCCTTTCAAATATTTGAATTAAACTATAATCTTTTTTATATTTTATACAGGTTAACTTGCACTTTTAATTGAGGGTTTATTCCCATAAACTTTGAGATGAATCCAGTATACAAAGAAACTTTGAAACTGTTTTTTTTTTTTTAACATTTAAGCCAAGTATTTTTTTTTTTTGGAATGTTCAAGTAATTACTATTGTTGTTAATATTTCTCCATAAGTTTAGTGTTATAGGAGGGGGGGGGGAGGGAGGAGGTTCTCTCTTCTCGGTTTCTCTCTTTTCTTGAGAGAGGAGGTTTTTGGAAAACAACGGGGGCCGGCGGGGGTTTTTTTTCAACCCCTCTTTGCTAAGGTTTACAGCCTTGTTAAAACTATTACTGAAATAATAGTGAGCGTTTAATAAAATTTATAATAAAATTGATAATTAAAACATTGATTTTGTTTTTGATGGCTGTGATAATTTTGGGCTTCACTTCATTGATTTCATTTTCATCCAGTTTAACTTTGACTCATCATTATATTTACCCTCCAACTGATTTATTCATTAGCTAGATTCCAGTTTTTACTACAATTTTAATTCTCTTGCAATGTTCGTATTAATTTTAATTTTTTTTTCCTCATGAAGCTTATGTAGATTTATATATTTGTTAAAAAATTCTAAATTTTCTTATTCTTTTAAGTTTTTCTTGCCAATTTTACTTTCTCTGCTGATTTTTTTGACATTTCTTCTAAAAAAATTTAATGCTCTTGATTTTTGATATTTTTCTTGAATATTTTGATCAGTCACCCACCATCCAGTATCACTATTTAATATAATAAAAAAAAAAAAAGAAAATCACATCTCTTCTTATTTGTCTAAGATTTTGTATTAAAAATATATATGAATAGTGATAAATAAGTATACATAATTTATTGTATATATATAACAATTCATGGATTTTATAAGATGATAAATAAGTATACATAATTTATTGTATATATATAACAATTCATGGATTTTATAAGATGTAACTATTTGAACGTTTAAAAAAATATTTTATGTTTGTATAAATTAAAACTCAACTTATAAGGTAACTAGGCAAGTTAACCTTAATTGTTTAATTTTCAAGTATCTTTTAATTAAGTTATTTGAAAATTAAAATCATATCAACTAATAATAATAGTATTTTTATTTGTTTGATGTTTATGAGCCAAAAGTGGAAATAATCCACTTTTTAATTAGTTGCTTGCTTACTTGGGTATGTCTGAGCTTTAGTTAATATATATATATATATATATATATATATATATATATATATATATATATATATATATATATATATATATATATATATATATATATATATATATATATATATATATATATATATATATATATATATATATATATTTACATGAAAGATCTCATAAAACATTCAATTTATACATAAAATATTTCCAGTATTTAATGTTATATAACCCTTAGAAATTAATATCCATGCTATTAGCTTATTGACTAAATAAAATATACTCAATCCAAATCACAAGATTATATTTTTAGAGAAAGATCGGAGAGTCTTCTTAATCTCATTTACTTATATATAGATTTATCTGAAATTTACTGGCCAAAAAGCAGAAATTTGTATGAATTTTAGTTTTTGAAGCTATTTTTAAATTAATTTGTATTATTTAATTGGCACATGTGAGAATGTTCTCAATTTATCCATTCTCAAAGTGTGAAATATGTAAATATAAATTATTCCCAGTTTTTAATAAATCAGTAGGGTAAGTAATCATCTCAAAACATTTGATAATATTAAACACTGTTATATCTTATATTTGCTTACTTCATGATTTGGTATTGATAATCTGTAAACTGAGAAGATTGTCATATATGTTAATTAAATAATGTAAATCGATTTTTAAATAGTTTTAAAAAGTAACATGATTAAATTAAAATCCATGCTTTCTGGCCAACTGTTTTAGATAAACTTCTGTATAAGAAAATGATGTAAAGAGCGTGATAAGAGAAGACAGATTTTTTCTCTAAAAATTATTATCCTATGCTTTTGGCATTATTATGATTATTATTCTCAAAGTGTTATATATATATATAATTATTAATGCAGCAACTAAATCAGATTATCCAACAATAATTCACAAATGAAAAAGAGAGGGAAAATGTCGCAATAAAACCTTTATATTTCAAACATACAATTGTAGACATTGGTGAAATATGCTAATAATTTTTAATATGCATTTTGACTCATCCTTAATTATTCAATAAAGTCAACCAAACATAATTTTTTAAATGCCTTACACTATTACAACATTTTATATTAAAGTTAAAAGAAATATAATTTACTGATAAAATAAAAGTTATTATTAATTATTTAATATTAATTTAAGAACTGAGTAAAATATTTAAAAAACATTTGGGAAGTGAGATATTTAGGGCTAACTGAAGATAATAGTTAAATCAAATTGTTTTAGAAACCTATACGATATGCACGCTGCTGAAGCTATACGACTGAAAAATATTAATCCCTCAGTTAAGGCTGAGCGCTTTCGAAGTTACATGCCTCATAATCATAGCGATATTGAAAACTTTGGTATTCTTTATCTTAGACTTAATATATGCAAATTATATGCAAATGAGTTAGGTTATCCATTTTTTAGAAATATCATGTATATTGTTTATACTAAATTTAATGTAATTGTAAGGATCTTGAACTCAGACTTTTCAAACTCCACACAACTATCCAATCCATCTTATTTAACTGATATACATGACCACATACACGTGAAAAAAATAAATGATCTCCAATAGATTTATTTCATGCTGAACCAGTACTCATCTGCCCATCCCTCTTCTGTATAATTAAATGGACATATTAAGTTCTATGTGTGAGGTCAATTTGACTTAAGGTCAAAATGGGTATGACAATAATATTGGTATCATCAAAGGCTTTGAGCATTTTATCCTTGGATTTTTTATGATATGGTTGGCTGAAGAGTTGGAGGGTGGAGAAGATTGAAGCTTGTCCTTTAAAGTTTAAAGATGTGCTATATCTGTGCTATCTTAATATAAACTGAGCAGTGATTATATATGTATATTAAAGATGGTAATTTGGATCAACTGATGATTGCTGGTTAAGTACAAAATATGTCTATTGGAGTTCATTTATCTTTTTCACATGTATGTGATCCTGTGTATCAGTTATATAAGATGAATTGGATAGCCATGGGTAATTTGAAACTCTGAATTCAAGCCCCTTACAAAGACATATCAAATTCTCCATAAAGTCAAGCTTCTCAGTGCATTTTAATAATCAATGGCTTCAAGGAGATTTGTAAATAAAGTCCCAATCTAGGATCTACTCATCCAAAATTCTCAGACCAGTTTCTAGCTTGGAATTTTCATTAGTATGAAGTCGTGGATCTAAGATCACTGTACTAGATCTTAGGATCTAATGCAACCCTCTAGCATAAATATATGATAGAATATTTATAAACGTAAAAATAATCAGTCGTTTAAATATATTCGGATTTGGGTATAAATGAAATAAAGTAAAAAGGTCGAATACGTGTAGTATTTATTTATTAATAATATAGTGGTTATATTGAAAGCATTTATGGAAAATCTGTATTGGTCAACAAGTGCATGCTAAAAATGTGATACTTGTAAAATGAATTATTGTTTATATTTTATTTCAATTAATTGTTTTTAATTTGTAAGTACGTACATTTATGTGTGTTTATTTATTTTAAAAGGTATTTAAAAGAATGTATGAAACCAATATTGCTGAGTTTAGTAAATCTTGGTCTGCGTATCAACAAGGTTTTAGAAGTGGAGAAAATTTCTTTTTAGGTATAATCCTTCTTTAAATTGATACTATTTTTAACAAATTTAATTTTAAGATATTTTTTGTTTGTTTTTAGTTTACTGCGTTTGTATAACTTTAGTTCTTTAACAATAATATATAGTAAACTTGTAAAATTATGTCTAAAGTCTTTAAAGACTAGAATAATGTCACTCTCAAAAGTCTGAGCTGTAACAACAAGACGGAAAATAATATTCAAAATGAATCTAAATATATAATTCAGACAACAAATTCATTTCTTTTGAAGTCATATTGTTCGTTTTAATTCTGCAGCATGGTTCTCTGGATATATCTTTAAATATTACTTTAACTAATGAATATATAGTCTTTTTTTCCGAATTATTGGTCACAACATATTATATGAGTATTTATGCATATTGGTTTTATTACATAATTCTAGTGAAAGATGTTAATGCTTTTCTAAATAAATTTAATAAATTATATAAATATAATAAAAATATTTAAAACAGAAAAATGTAATGCAAGTTCACCTTAGAATATAAAATATTAAACAATACATTACCTAACAAAGCAAAGTACAAATTGCATAAAATAACAGCTAGCCACAAATATAAACATGTGCACAAATTTATATATATATAGTACCTGTCAAAACATGTTTATCCATCTAACATGAGCTGGAACTCACAAAATGTACTTCAAACCCAGTCAAACCCGAGATTTAGATCAGGGACCAACCTGAATTCGAACCCACTCCATAAACCCCAAATCAAACACCTAATGGGTAACATAACAATAATGGCACATGAGAATTTATTTTAAATCTGGCCCACTAGCAGAATGGAGAAGACAATGAGACATCTATTAACTATGACTTAACTAAAATATGTATACACATGGCTATATGTTTGGAAGTGGAGAAAAAGGAATCGAACTACTCAAACAAGTTAAGCAATAAATATTAGTTTAATATAATGACAAATTATTTACATACATTTATAAATTAATTGCATACATTAGTATGTGCGTAAATGAGCAAGCGGTTTACCAAACGATAGATAATTATATATTGTCATTCACGCTATATTTCTCATATGCTCCTTATTAGCTAAATAATATATTATGAATAAACACACATCTTTGGTGGGTCCAATATTAAGATGCCAATCGATAATTAGAAAGAATTTACATAAAATTGCTATTAACGCTTTGGGTTACGGTTCTGAAACATAGTGACTAACATTATTTTGGGGACCATTCCGAGATTCATTACAGATATAATATAAACCATCTTCATGCCATTACAGTCGTGAAAATAAGTAAAACACATTTGAAAATTACATTTCATTATATGACAAAATATTTATTGAAAATTCTCTTAATTAACACTGGTAAAAAGTACGCTTTATTTTCCCCTAGACAAATACTCTCACATACAGTAATATATTACGATGGTGGAACTGTATAAGATTAAAATAAATTTAATTAATAAAACTAGTAGTGGTGATTCTCTGCATTATATATATATATATTGATCAATAGATGGAGCTTTACCAAGACCTCCAAACAAGCGTATTTGTTTACATAAACGTCAGAGTCAATATTCACTGTCTCTTTCATTTGGCTCCACTCTCAGATCAGCTGATTTCAAGCTGATTTGCTCTCATCAGTGAGGGATAGAAGTTAGAAACTAGACCTAAATATTAACTCCAAGCGTTTATGCAAAACGTTTCTATCAGTTTGCAAGCATGAATTTTTTAGACACCTAAATGTCTTCAAACTCAGCCTATCAAACTAGATAGCTATATGGGTCTGATATCAGTTCAGATTCTCCACATAGTTCTGAAAGCTTCTGCAATCTATATCATTGCAAGAAAACATAGGCTGAGTTTGAAGAAATTTAGGTGTCTAAAAAATTCATGCTTGCAAACTGATAGAAACGTTTTGCATAAACGCTTGGAGCTAATATTTAGGTCTAGTTTCTAACTTCTATCCCTCACTGATGAGAGAAAATCAGCTTGAAATCAGCTGATCTGAGGGTGGAGCAAAATGAAAGAGACAGTGAATATTGACTCTGACATTTATGTAAACAAATACGCTTGTTTGGAGGTCTTGGTAAAGCTCCCTTTAAAGTTTTCTTGCAATGATATAGATTGCAGAAGCTTTCACTATGTGGAGAATCTGAACTGATATCAGACCCATATAGCTATCTAGTTTGATAGGCTGAGTTTGAAGACATTTAGGTGTCTAAAAAATTCATGCTTTCAAACTGATAGAAACGTTTTGCATAAACGCTTGGAGTTAATATTTAGGTCTAGTTTCTAACTTCTATCCCTCACTGATGAGAGCAAATCAGCTTGAAATCAGCTGATCTGAGGGTGGAACAAAATGAAAGAGACAGTGAATATTGACTCTGATGTTTATGTAAACAAATATGCTTGTTTGGAGGTCTTGGTAAAGCTCCATCTATTAATCATTAATACAAGCGATAGCAGGTTTTTACATATATAAAACTTGTTTTTGTTTTTCATATATATATAAGCAGAGTGCAATTTTAATATCAGAGCATTAAAACTGGGCTATGAAGCAAAATAAATAATAATACGAAGATGTTTGAGTTGCTGACATTGTGGCAAAAAGATCACAGGAAAAGTCATGCTTCTGGATGAAAGACAAAGTCCAAGATCCCTTTCTTGGGCAGTGCTTAGAGAAAAGTGGATAAGGCATGCCATGGACATCACCAACATGCAGGCCTTTCATACTAAGAAAGTGGATAGGCATAGCATGTGCCAGACTTATGGGATCACTGCCAGAGGCCTTTTTATATGAAATAAGTGGTCCTGGGAAGTCAACTATTCTCAGAACAAGGCTTGAAAAGAAAATCTATGGATTCAAACTTGTCACAATCACCAGATTAGAAGCACATAATATATATATATATATATATATATATATATATATATATATATATATATATATATATATATATATATCATACTACCACACAAAGATATGTCAGTAATGGAGTAATGATAAATATCGCTAACGACATTGAATAAGTTTTACTGCTTTAAAAATAAATGACCCTAGTTTAAATGCCATAATCTAGACAAATAATATGCTATGCAGTGATATATAGAGGAGATTTCTATAATATGTTAAGATTTTATTTAGTAAAAGAAACATTAAGATTTACTCCCTTCCCTTTTCTGCTATTCAAAATAATTCAATCCCACCTTCGTGGATTTTATAACAACTGAGAATATTTAAGCATAATATATTTTACCAGTATAGAAAAATAAAATAAAACTAGCAATTATAGAAAACAACTAATCGGTCATCTTTTCAGAATTGAATAATAACATTTATAAGATAAATAATGTTTCAAAGTGTTAACTAGCCTAAGTTCTGGATTCACACTGGTTAGAAAATCCAGAGTCAAACAAATATATTTTATACTAAAACATAAATAAAATGTTGATTCTTAAAACAATCGGGCAAGCAGATTAATTAGTAATGCATTATGTTTTAAGGGGACAAATATATTTTATGCTAAAACATAAATAAAATGTTGATTCTTAAAACAATCGGGTGAGCAGATTAATTAGTAATGCATTATATTTTAAGGGGACATTAATAATCTTGATTCACGAAGGTTTACTTAAAAAGAAAGAAAAGATTTTACAAAAATTCAACTCATCAGATTGCTTGAGATTGGCATATTAATAACTAAAATAGACATATAAAATCAAGTAATAAATAACTATAAATAAATACCCACACCAAAATTAAAGAAAATTAGAGCATATGAGATAGGATTAAATTTATAGAAATTATTTAAGAGCAAATTACATGTACACATTTAAAAAAAGGCAAAGTTAAATAATACATGAGAAATCTTGATAGTAGAATTTGAGATTAATTAGGCAAGCTAGATTTAGTTTCAATGGTGGCGGCTTGAAATAATTTATCTTGCACCATTTAAGAGTCCATTTTTCAAAGTACATCATTTAATGGATCCATGTGAGTTCTTATGTGACAAGCAAGTTTCTATTCAGCATTCTAAAGTTCTCCATTGGGCTTTTACTTCCTTTCAGGGCAGCAGTTAGATGGTAAATTAGCAGGAAAGAGACCCAAAAGGGTCCAAAAGATGATTGGCATCTACTCTATCATTATATTATATTTCAAAGTTGCTGTGGAGTATTGATGACAACTTACTTCTCTCAGTAGTAGCTATCTGTTCTCTAGTGATTTAAAATCAGGCCATTTTATACACTGCTCAGGTATTTCTGGAATGCTTTTAATTACTTAGTTTTAGCTTAAAATCTAATCTCTGATCTTAAAAATTCTTACCTTTTCTTTATCAATTGTTTTTGAAGATGCAACTGTAAGATAATGTCTAAAAATAAATTCAAATCTATTTCCAGATTAGAAATAGATTTGACAAAAATGTTTACAGGTTAGTAGATGGAACCATGAAGCTCAATCTTAAGCTAAGATTGACTGCTTCAATATATATAAATTAACTATTTTAATTAAATATAAATAAGACAATAAATCAATTTACCTGTGAACTAAACTCACAAATTAAAATATACCATATGCTAAAAGAATCAATCTGAGTGGCTGACATTCTTTTTGCAATTTGTCATAATTGTAGTGTATAATGATTAAAAATAATTTATATTATTTCCAATTTCATATTATAAATATGTTGGTTACTTATATATAAATATATAGCATTACATTTGTACATACACTTTTCTGTTTCTGTTATCCAAAGCGCTAATTTTTATATTATCTTTATTATTAAATTTCCAACAGAAAAGTGTTTATACAAAAATAGTACTACCTTACATTTAGACCTGAAGTCGACAAACTACAGCTTATGAGCCACATGTGGCCCACAATGTATTGTATTTTGTCCATTGCCACAATGTTCAGAATGAAAACCTTACTGTATTTACAAATATTCAGTTATATATATATATATATATAATTGAATATTTATATATATACTAAATTGTACATGGCATATATATATATATATATATATATTGTGCCATTACAATTTAGTCACTAGCTAAAGTTATAGTAATGTGCATGTAGAAAAGGTAAACCAAAATCATCATCACATTTTTATATAACAATAAATGAAACTGTAGGGCATCCAAGTTCAAACCCTACAAGGTCCAGTTCTAAAAGCTTTAGATAGAAAGAGAGTGGGACAGCAATTATATGCTTTACTTGTTTGTGTGTTAATAAATCTCAAAAAGAGCAGTACACACATTTAATATTTAATTTTTCTGTTAAAAAGCAAAGTTATAACACATACGTATAGGCAGTGTATGTGTAAGCTATTTAATTGTTTTATATTTCAAATATTAAACACTTTGACTTTCTTTAAAACTAACCTATGCTTGATCAATTCTAATATCTTATTCTATACTTCTATTTTGCTGTTCTATGATTGTAATTGGGATTTAAAAGTTACAGATTTAATTAAATAATAGGGTTATAATTACTAAGCTAGCAATTATATTATTTAATGTTAGTTTATGAATGATTTGAAATAATGAAGGATGTGTGTACATTACATACAGAAATTTACATTTATTAAATATTGAAAGAAAAGGAAGGATTAAATCTGTCAAATTATTTTTTTGTACGATTTTATGTTAAAAAAGGAAATCTGTTTAATCAGATATCTATCTTTGTAGCAATTTTGTTTTTGTAAATGATTGTTTTTCACTTTGGGAGCTTATAATGGGTGGGAACTATAATTTTGAAATTGTCTTATCTTAAGATCTAAAGAAGGAAGCTCAAAAATTTGAAATGTTACCTAGATGTAAAAAAAAGAAAGGAAATAAGGATTAAGTCTATTTTTTTTAAAACAAAAGTGTCTGGAAAAAGGATTAAACTTTTCAGTTGAAAAATAATTTAGTTGAAAATAAATTAGAGATCTAATTTAAATGAATTTGTCCAAAAATAGCAAGTGACGTTATCTCTGATTGGTTAAGTTAGCTAAAAATTGGATATAAAAAGCTGTCTGGAATTATTATTATTATTGTGATTATGATTCATATTATTAGACTATTAAATTGAATGTTGACAATATAAGAAATGGCTGGCTAGAAAAATTATATGTATGTCCCATCTTTGCTGGAAAATCTGGGGAAGCTGCACATCATATAGGAAAGAAAAGATGTGTCTAAGATAATATTCTACACCTTTCAACTGACCAGAGAAATAAGATGTTTTAATAGAAGGAAGAAAGCATTCACCTGCATTCAATAAAAGATGAATTAATCTACTGATAAATATTAATCATCAAGTCCAATTAATTGTTACAACAACTGATTTTAAACTCAAGAAAATTTATAAATGTGAAAACAACTGCTGTATTTCATCCACATGCTTGACAGGAAGAGAAGAAAAATTAATATAATGATTTCCAAATTGTCCACTAAAGCAAATAACCTCAATAGAGTCATCATCATCAAATAGTTATACACCTCAAGAAAGAAATTGTTCTCACGTAAAACGGAAATGGTAGCTGCAGAAATATAGACATTATACAAGACAAGTTTGAACCCTTGGAAATTCGCCACAAACAAAAGATCGGTAATATGACTTTTTATATCTATTTTCTTTATGATATCAGAATCTTAATAAACATTTTAGCAATAAAGTGGTATATTTTATTTAAAGAACTTTTAAAGACTATTCAGATCGATTAAAAACAAGAATGTCTTACTAATAATAACTTTGAGCTTCATAAATGATCTTGAATGTATCAAAATTATTTGTTTATTAATTTTACAGTTATGAAAAATATTAGTGTGTAAAACAATTTTTTTATGGTATTATGATTTTAGTTTTAACTAATATATTATTATTTTGGTTTTAAATAATATTTTGTTATCATGGGATAAAACACGCACATACATAATAATATTTTTATATGGGTATAATTGTGAGTGAATGTGAAGTAACAAGTAGTATTAGAATATTAGATTATTTTGTTTCAAGTTAATTATAGCATTTCAGAGGTAGAAGAGAGGGGGAGAAAATAATTTAAAACTTGTTTCTAAAACTTGCTCTTTCAATTCTATTAACATTTTTTTTAACATTCTACTTACATGTTAGATTTATAAAGTATGTGTGCTAATGAGCGGATAATTTTTTTTTTCTTGAAACACTTTTCTCATGGAGTGAAAATCATGGTCAATGTGACATCCAACTTAATACAAAATACATTTGAAGGGAAAGGGGGAAGAACTTGAAATTAATCTGAGGATTGTTATATAATCAATTATTATCATTATTATTATTCATGTCAATTTTCATGTTTATCTAGAAATTTTTATGTATATGTTAGAAATGCAGTAATAAATATTAGTTTGTTTTATTAAACGAGGCATATATATTTCATTAAGTGTAGTCTTTGTTAAGTGTGATTATTCATCATCAATGGTTGAATATTAGTTATTTAAGATAAGTAAGTATGCTAAAATTAAGCAATAATTATGAATTTCTTTATAAAAATTAGTTTTATGTTTAGGCTTAGTCCTAGAGCTGTAGTTGAAACCCATGTCATTATTTATATTATTATCATCATCATCATCGTCATCAACATTTTAATTAATGAGCTGTTTAACTGTTTAAAGGCCATAAATAAATATTCATTTTATAATATTTAGTGATTTCTTAGTATTATTATAACCACATCCCATCATCTATTTCATGCAAGGATGAGTGAATTGCCATCCTAAATTAGTTATATATAATCTGAGCTAGTAAACTTATAAAAATATTGAAACACATTTGTTATGCTAAGATCTGAGAAATGATTTATGTCTAATATACTCCACTTTGGTTTATAGATGTTTTACTTTTACCTAAATATTAGTGCGTATAGTGATATGGCTCAAAAAGCAAAATCTCCCATTTTTATTAGAAATAAAGTACCAAAAAGGGGATTCAAACCCGGTACATGTGAAAGGTTATTAGATATAACCGTGTCTAGATTCAGATAATCTAGTGGCACCCTGCTAGACCATATTCACTTAGTATTTGTTTAAACATGCACTTAACATCAAACCAAGAAATGAAGGTGGATAAAACCTACTGTCTGTATACCTGAGTTATATTTTATTGAATTACTCATGTACTCACCTCACGTGATTTCATATACCTGAGTTATAATACTTGTTATTAATAATTTGCTTATAGTTATTGATAGTGGGATATCTTGAGAAATCCAACGTTATTTTAAATATTATGATCTTATATATATTGTAGACAACTCAGGTATGGTAATAGTTATATTGTAACCATCTATAATATTTCAAACATCTTTAATTATGTTACAATGGAATATTTGAGATTTTTACAATACTTGAATTTTTTGATTCTTTAATAGACCAGATCTCATTTTGTTACCCTTAGTTATTTGACCACCTTTAAATTATGTTACAATATATATACAATATATATATATATATATATATATATATGTATATATATATATTATATATATATTGGAGGGGATTTGATTACAGACTTTCAAACTCCTTTGAGCTATCCACTCCATCATATATAAATGATACACATGAACACATACTTGTGAAAAGGATAAATCTCCAACATATGTATTTTGTGCTGAAATAGCTCTCATCAATTGATTCAGATAATCATCCCCCATATTATATATACATATGTATTGGGCCAGACCGTGTATAATGGCCATGCACAAAATGGCTGTTGCTGAAGATTCAGCACAGCTAAAATGCATCATATTAAAATTGTAATTTTTAACAGATCTATTAAATCACAATTTAAATGTGTATTTGGAGGCACTTATATATAGTACATAAATAAATGGGTTTGGTCTATATTATATTCCTATTATACCCACAATACAAGTGTATGCAGTATATGTGTTAATAATTTTATTCGCATAGCAAATCTATATCATAAAAGGAAAACTAAGCTTGTAACATTTGTTTACGTGTGGAACAGTTTTTTTGTATTTAAGTTTATTACCACTTGTAAATGTTCCGATACACGTATATAGAAATGTATTTTTTTCTTTTTGCTAAAAATTGTTTAAATAGAATTTGAATTTTGTACTTATTAGAATTTAAATTTTATATTTATTAGAATAAAATGGTTGGTAATTAATATTAAACTATCAAAAAAAAGAAAAAACCTTTTGTCAATTGTAATCTACTTTTGGCAAAAGAAAAATGTTTTGTATAAAAAAATTTGTTCTGTTTGATCATGGATAAAGATTAAAATCAAAAAGTCGATTTTATCTAAAACGATTGTAAACACAATGGGTGGTATAATTAATCAATATGGAAGCTATACAAATTCCAATATTAGAGAAAATTGAAAGAATGTGGGTAAATTAATGTAAAAGTATAGTCTTATTATCGGCTGATGAAATAGTTCATAGGGGGGTATTAAATTGTACTAATTGGACTATATGTGCTACTTACTTGGGGCATTGAGTTCAGTTGTTCCTAGCTCGCCAAAGCAGTCAGATGGTAGATGTTTAAGAAAATAAAAAATCTTTGTTTCCAGCTTGTTCCAGAAATAGGACAATCTATGTTTGCTAAAATAAGAGTTGGCTCCAGTGTGTCTAAGTAATGGAATGGTATATGCTTGCAGAAGATAACAAAGCAGAAAGAAAGGAGAAATGATATGTGTTTGCAGAAATTTATAGTTGCATCTGGCTGATCTAAAGAATAGAAAGAAGAAAGGAAATTTGAAATTAGCTTTTCAAACATGGGAGGATCATTAAGGGATTTTAGAAAATTTATCAACAATATGAATCCCATATCCATTTAAAAAAGAAGAAGAAGAATCACATTTGGAGAATTTAAATTCGTATTTGACTTACATGTCGAGCCTAATCTTGAGTCACCAGCAAGTATTCGTATAGCCGAGGTGTATAATAAGTCTGCCATGAAAGCGATATATATATCTATGTGAGAATTATATTCACTGACCCTATAATCAAGATCACCTTATTGTTTGTTCCAGTTTACTACACTATCTTGGAGTAGACCTCTAGCTGCAGTGCGCCACCTGTTCATCTATCAAGCCCAAAAATGCCATAGGAGAAACTGCAGACCCTGATGGAAAAAAGACTCATACATATATTGGTGAAAGAAAGCCCTATCTGCCCTGTTAAGTAGCCATGTGGTCCATGAAAGTTGAACTTAATGAAAGAACAAGTTCAGATGAGTGTATGTAATTTTTTTTTTTTTTATCTTCTTTATTTTTATATAATATTCAAGTTTTTTTCTTAGATATATAAATAATTACTGGGTTTTTATGTACTCATATATTATCAAGATTGACCTTTATATTTAAATTATTTTTTTTTGTAATATATGATATTTGCTGCATACATTTGATTTCTGAATTTATTACGTTAAAGTGGGGAAGGATAAAGATCCCACCCATTGTGTAATCCTTTAAATATTTTTTGTTATATATATATATATATATATATATATATAAAAATACATAAATCTTCGTTTTAACATATATATATATATATTTGTTTCTATAAAATGAACTTTAAATTTACTCAGGTAATATCTCATTAATATTATATTTTCGTTATTTGAGATATGAACAGGATTAAATTATTTTTGTTTTTATATATAATTGGTGGAGGGAAATATATAATAATCTGGGAATAATAAATAGTAAATTTCATAGTTAAATCATTTACAGTTTCCTTTATTTGGTTTTGAAGTATTTATTGATTTGTTAGCAGATAGTATTGTAGTTATTTAATCAAAATGCTAACCCACTTAGTAACCTGAGATTTAAAGAACACATATAATGAGCTAGATAGGGGTAACTTACCAGGGAATTGGATTGTTTTCTTTATTCCAGTCCAAACTTCTTGAATTATTAATATTCGATAATGACCAGTCATATTTTGCACACTCTCCAGAGAGAAAAGGAAAATAAACACTGTCGTCTTGAACGGGAGTGGTGCTAGAGGCTTAAGTAAAACATTTTGGTGCTCTTAAGGGTGTGTAAAGACTCTAAATAGTCAATGTATAGTTAATTGGACAATTGTGAAATAATTTAACAGGGAAGGCTTCGATTGACCTAATTTTAGGTTCAATCTACTTTCTCTAATAATTCTTTAGAGATATTTATTTATATTTAATCAACAATATTTTCTGAGAATTGTTATCGATTTCCCATTTTGTAACATACATCACTTCATGCTCGGTGCGTATATGGGTCTAGCTGTATAAGACCACTTATGGGTATTTCGAACTGGTACAATATATATATTGAAACAGATATGCTGTTCCTCATATAAATATTCAAAAGATCCCCCCCCCATTTAAAAATGTCTAGCGTGATTCAGTCTAATTGGGAACGCAATAAAGCTGTGATTTGTTAAAAAAAATTATATTTTTAATTTTGTGATTGATGGATTTGAATAAAATATTATATCATCTTATTCTTTTTTATCTGTCTCAAGAAAAAAAAAAGAAATTAATTATCCAATCATTAAAAAGAAAAAAAAAGATACTTGAGTTAAACTGAAGCAGTATTCAAATTAGGCACGTCGTCGGAAGAAAAGAACTTTTTTTTTTCTCTCGTCTTACACAGAGAGGCAGAACATATTAAATTTTTTGTTTTAAAAAAAAGTGTATTACTTAATTCTTTTGACATATTAAAATATAGCTTTAACAAAACGTGAAAATGGAAAAAGAAAGCTTTGCTAGAGGAATTATAATGACAATGGGGTAAATTAGCGGCTTCACTCTCTCCACACTGTGCCATGACTTTCCATAAATGAAATAACCCGCCTTCTTTTTGAGTAAACTGGACTGCAAAACTGGAAGGTAATTATGTTATAAGAATGTTTAGACATCTTTATCATAAATTATAAATTGACATCATGAAATAATTACATAGAATTTGTTTTATAAAATATTAAAACATCTTTATCATACGTTATAAAGTGAAGTTATGAAATAATTACATAGAATTTCTTTTATAAAATATTAGAACATGTTTATCATATGTTATAAAGTGAAGTTATGAAATAATTACATAGAATTTGTTTTGTAAAATATTAAAACATCTTTATCATACGTTATAAAGTGAAGTTATGAAATAATTGTACGCAAATTTATTTATAAAAATATTTGAATGTATTTACTATATGGATTAGAAATGCCTTAATTGCATATTACTTCCATCTGAGTAATGTAACAGAGCTTATGTGTATGAATATACGTTTATATTTGATTAAATTAGAAATGCTTCAATTACTAAATGATAAATGCTCCACAAGCCAAACAGAGCTTATGTATATGAATATACTTTTATATTTGGCTAAATTATAAATGCTTTAATTACCAAATGATGAATGCTCCACAAACCAAGAATTGCTGAGTTTAAATGTTTACCAATCAGTAATAATTCATAAAATAATGAAATGTTGTATAAATCATAAATGCTTGACTGTTTCTAAGCTTCTTCTCATAAATGAATTCAAAAATTAACTATTGCTGAATTAGACTGTTTCCAAACACCTTCTCATAAATGAATTCAAAATGAACTATTGTTGAATTAGAATATTTCCAAGCTTCTTCTCATAAATGAATTCAAAATGAACTATTGTTGAATTAGAATATTTCCAAGCTTCTTCTCATAAATGAATTCAAAATGAACTATTGTTGAATTAGAATATTTCCAAGCTTCTTCTCATAAATGAATTCAAAATGAACTATTGTTGAATTAGAATATTTCCAAGCTTCTTCTCATAAAGGAATTCAAAAACGAACTATTGTTGAATTAGAATATTTCCAAGCTTCTTCTCATAAAGGAATTCAAAATGAACTATTGTTGAATTAGAATATTTCCAAGCTTCTTCTCATAAAGGAATTCAAAATGAACTATTGTTGAATTAGAATATTTCCAAGTTTCTTCTCATAAATGAATTCAAAATGAACTATTGTTGAATTAGACTGTTTCCAAATGTCTTCTCATAAATGAACTTGTAAATGAACTATTGATAAAAAAAAGAACTGCTTCTAGCTCTTTCATAAGTAGAATGAAAATGAGTTGTCATGTGGATAGAAATGAACTTCGTTAGAAATTGCAAATTAATTGTTATTTAATAAATTTTTTTTTGTTACTAAAAATTAAATTGGTTATCCAGTTGTCCAATTCTGTTTTGTTTTATTGCATCACTCATCAGTTATAGCACTTGTTCATGAGAATCTCATGCTTTCTGAGCTACGTCTGACATAACTAGACCTAGGCCAGTCAGGTTGTAGTGAGACGGAACTCTAATGGCGCTTTTTGGGAAACCAAACATAGAAATATTTAGATGTTTCCAGTCTCTATGGTACTACATCCTCTGATGAGCAGGAAATATTGTTGTAGGAGGCATTAACATCTGCATTAGGAATGTCAATTGATAGTTCCTTCCTACAGCATGCTCATCAGAAAATTGTTACAACTGACATAATAAAAGGGTTGTATGGGGGTCCGGTTACATTTGGCACCCAACGTGGGGCCTTATCTGGCTAGCCTACTCATGGGGGTCCAGTTACATTTGGCGCCCTACTGTGAGGCCTTATCTGGCTAGCCTACTCATAGGCCGGTTTATTTGCCACCCTACTGTGAGGTCCGATCTAGCTAGCCTACTCATAGGTATAAGCAGATCATGATTCTGTGATATGAAAAGTGCATATGATGTAGTGATGTAATTTGTTCAGGAAGGATGGAAAAATAAAAGTTTAAAAGAAAAACAACACAAAAATGAATGGCATAAAGAATGAAACAGGCATTTCAAAGAAGATGGAGTAAAGTCATGGTGTGGATGGAGAGAGAAGCTTAATAAAGTTGAAATAAAAAAAAATACCACTAAACTAGAATAAAATATTGATGAAAACCAGATCAAAAACAAAAAAAATGATGAATACAGAAAGCATAGAGGATCCTCCTGAGAAAGAAGATAAACAAGAAGCTAAAGCAGATGAGGAATCAGAGAAAACAGGGGAGACATCTACATTAGCCCAGTTATTGGAAATTATAAAAGCAGACCAAAAGAAAAGAGACAAACAAAGAGAAGTAAATAACCAGAAAAGAGACAAACAAAGAGAAGAAGATAACCAAAAAAGAGACAAACAAAGAGAAGAAGATATCAAACAAAGAGAAGAAGATATCAAACAGAGAGAGAAAGATAACCAAAAAAGAGATAAACAAAGAGAAGAAGATAACCAAAAAAGAGATAAACAAAGAGAAGAAGATAACCAAAAAAGAGATAAACAAAGAGAAGAAGATAACCAAAAAAGAGATAAACAAAGAGAAGAAGATATCAAACAGAGAGAAGAAGATAACAAGCAAGCAATAGAAGTAAACCAAAGAATAGAAAAACAAATTATGGAAACAGTGGAAAATCAAAATGAAAAGTTAAACCAGTTAATAAAAGAAATAACTCAGTCTAAAAAATTGGACGAGGAAGAAACTTTGGAATCTCCAACCAAAGGTATCTTAAAGGAATCACAAATTAAATACCCTAATACTGATGAAGTAAAATTTGAGATTGTTAAAAAGGAAGAAATTGAAATTACAAAGAGTGATCTTGAAATTGTCAGTCTACCTTCAGGAAAACTTCTGATTGTGGAATATACCTCTAAAATTAAAAATAAAGAAACAGTATATACAGAAGCTGAGAATGAAATTGTATCAAATACAGTAAGAGTTTCAAATGGATGAAAATGAATCTAATAAAGCAAAATTAAAATCTTCTGATCTTCAAGAAGATGAAAAACGTGAAAATGAACATAATCAAAATATAACAAAGGGACTGTCCAATATAGAAGAAAATGTTTCAGAAAAATTGTCTGATATATGCTATGAAATAGTAAAGGAGATAGAGAAAGAAACCATAAAATGGAAAGAAAAGTGTGTTAGTCCTCAGCCATGTATAAAAATTATAAATAAAAGCTTAATAAACTCAAATCAAGAATTTAGTACAAAAAAAATATATAAAGACAGTTATTAAAAATATAGTTGCTTACGCAGGAAAAGACACCAAAAAGGAATCTGAAAACTCAGGATTTATAAGTGTGAAAAAAATTAAGCAACAAGAAACTTTTATAAATACTAAGAAAATAATTATTATGGCAGAAGAACCATTTAAAAATAAACTTTTATGTAAAAATGAAGTACCACCATGGAAGAGGAACAGGAGAAAATCCACAGATGGTATTCATGGTCCATATTGGACGCGTATAATTAAAAGATCAAACAGTAACAAGGATCTCCAAAGAAAATACAGAAGTGAAGAAGCAAGACACTACAGTAATGTTAAACATGATAAATTTTCAACAAAGAGACGATCCAGAATTATGTCACCTCATAATATAAAAGAGGACTATAGGAGAACTGATCATGATCCTCAGTCTCCCCAAACCAGGTTGCAGTTATAATTCAGAATAAAATAGAGATAGCTGATGGGAAAAGTTTGTGAGTGTGATGTAGTGATGCATGAACTTGTGTTTTTCATGTTGAGATGGTGGATGATTGAGCAGAGCTGCTTGGATGCATTGTGTTATGATGCTCCGAAGTATATGCTTGGCACTATCCAGACCTGGATGTTGTGCTTCAAGAGTAGTCCAGCAGTGCGTATATATAGGTCTCATGTATAGGCCTTGGTCTCATGAATAGGCCAAATGATAGCCCCTAAGACTCACCAAAGCTGAGCAGGGTTGGCTGAGTGCCAAATTGTTTTTTTTTCTCTGGCTCCTGCTCTTGGTTGGATGATGCTTCTAGGTACAAGAGAGGTAGTGCTTAAAAATGAGATATTTTCTCGTGACGTCATGAGGCGGTGTGTACTGGTAGTTTGTGTTTGGCCATCTATTTGTCCCAGCATTGGAGGCTATAGTTCATGTATTCACTTTTCCAGTTCATCTCACCCATTCATCAGCATATCTAAAACCAGGCAGTACTGAGAAATAATGTGTATAGTATATGGAATGAAATCATACTTCCAGGCGATTTCATCCCAAAATTTGGTGAGGGGTAATGAAACAGATATGCTGTTCCTCATATAAATATTCAAAAGATCCCCCCCCCATTTAAAAATGTCTAGCATGATTCAGTCTAATTGGGAACGCAATAACGCTGTGATTTGTTAAAAAAAATTATATTTTTAATTTTGTGATTGATGGATTTGAATAAAATATTATATCATCTTATTTTTTTTTATCTGTCTCAATAAAAAAAAAAGAAATTAATTATCCAATCATTAAAAAGAAAAAAAAAGATACTTGAGTTAAACTGAAGCAGTATTCAAATTAGGCACGTCGTCGGAAGAAAAGAACTTTTTTTTTTACTCTCGTCTTACACAGAGAGGCAGAACATATTAAATTTTTTGTTTTAAAAAAAAGGGTATTACTTAATTCTTTTGACATATTAAAATATAGCTTTACCAAAACGTGAAAATGGAAAAAGAAAGCTTTGCTAGAGGAATTATAATGACAATGGGGTAAATTAGCGGCTTCACTCTCTCCACGCTGTGCCATGACTTTCCATAAATGAAATAACCCGCCTTCTTTTTGAGTAAACTGGACTGCAAAACTGGAAGGTAATTATGTTATAAGAATGTTTAGACATCTTTATCATAAATTATAAATTGACATCATGAAATAATTACATAGAATTTGTTTTATAAAATATTAAAACATCTTTATCATACGTTATAAAGTGAAGTTATGAAATAATTACATAGAATTTGTTTTATAAAATATTAGAACATGTTTATCATACGTTATAAAGTGAAGTTATGAAATAATTACATAGAATTTGTTTTGTAAAATATTAAAACATCTTTATCATACGTTATAAAGTGAAGTTATGAAATAATTGTACGCAAATTTATTTATAAAAATATTTGAATGTATTTACTATATGGATTAGAAATGCCTTAATTGCATATTACTTCCATCTGAGTAATGTAACAGAGCTTATGTGTATGAATATACGTTTATATTTGATTAAATTAGAAATGCTTCAATTACTAAATGATAAATGCTCCACAAGCCAAACAGAGTTTATGTGTATGAATATACTTTTATATTTGGCTAAATTATAAATGCTTTAATTACCAAATGATGAATGCTCCACAAACCAAGAATTGCTGAGTTTAAATGTTTACCAATCAGTAATAATTCATAAAATAATGAAATGTTGTATAAATCATAAATGCTTGACTGTTTCTAAGCTTCTTCTCATAAATGAATTCAAAAATGAACTATTGCTGAATTAGACTGTTTCCAAACACCTTCTCATAAATGAATTCAAAATGAACTATTGTTGAATTAGAATATTTCCAAGCTTCTTCTCATAAATGAATTCAAAATGAACTATTGTTGAATTAGAATATTCCCAAGCTTCTTCTCATAAATGAATTCAAAATGAACTATTGTTGAATTAGAATATTTCCAAGCTTCTTCTCATAAATGAATTCAAAATGAACTATTGTTGAATTAGAATATTTCCAAGCTTCTTCTCATAAAGGAATTCAAAAATGAACTATTGTTGAATTAGAATATTTCCAAGCTTCTTCTCATAAAGGAATTCAAAATGAACTATTGTTGAATTAGAATATTTCCAAGCTTCTTCTCATAAAGGAATTCAAAATGAACTATTGTTGAATTAGAATATTTCCAAGCTTCTTCTCATAAATGAATTCAAAATGAACTATTGTTGAATTAGAATATTTCCAAGCTTCTTCTCATAAAGGAATTCAAAAATGAACTATTGTTGAATTAGACTGTTTCCAAACGTCTTCTCATAAATGAACTTGTAAATGAACTATTGATAAAAAAAAAAGAACTGCTTCTAGCTCTTTCATAAGTAGAATGAAAATGAGTTGTCATGTGGATAGAAATGAACTTCGTTAGAAATTGCAAATTAATTGTTATTTAATAATTTTTTTTTTGTTACTAAAAATTAAATTGGTTATCCAGTTGTCCAATTCTGTTTTGTTTTATTGCATCACTCATCAGTTATAGCACTTGTTCATGAGAATCTCATGCTTTCTGAGCTACGTCTGACATAACTAGACCTAGGCCAGTCAGGTTGTAGTGAGACAGAACTCTAATGGCGCTTTTTGGGAAACCAAACATAGAAATATTTAGATGTTTCCAGTCTCTATGGTACTACATCCTCTGATGAGCAGGAAATATTGTTGTAGGAGGCATTAACATCTGCATTAGGAATGTCAATTGATAGTTCCTTCCTACAGCATGCTCATCGGAAAATTGTTACAACTGACGTAATAAAAGGGTTGTATGGGGGTCCGGTTACAATATATATATATAATCAGTGCTCAATTTATATTAACATAGCAAATCTTCACACTTTAATGGACAGACTTCAATATTCTCTATCCTCCAACTCTTCAGCCATTACATATTATTGAAAATCTGATGATGGAATGCTCAAAGCCCTTGTGAATACTGATGTCATATCTATGTTGACTTTAAGTCACTGACTCCTCATGTATAGAACTTTAATGTATCCATTTAAATATATAGAAGAGGAATGTATAGAATTCAAACTAAATCTGCAATATTTGAACACTGAACTTTAGATATAATTAAAGGGGATTTGGAAACTGAAGGAAGCTTCACAATCCAGTTTCTACATAAATCTGAATGTTTTAGCATGGATTAATTTTATTAAGTCCAATGCATGCTTATCATAATGTTGTCTGACTATAATTACATTAAATGTACAAACTATTATTTACAATCAAATAACTATATACATATTTGCCCAAACTTCTACACAGTCATACCCATGTTGACTTTAAGTCACTCTGATTCCTATATATAATAGACAAAAAATAAAGCATTTAATATTCTTTCGAAAATAAGATCATTATTTGTAGACTTATCTTCAAGCAGAGCAGTGGAATTAATAATTCTTAATATGCAAACTTAGCAAATATTGTCCGTTGTTATGGGGATTATCTTTACTAAATTTTTTACACACACAAACAACTTTACTAGTTTATTTGCAGTTTTATATCACAGTTCAGTTTCAGCATAAACCTGAATATTTTAGCATAGATTAATATTATTAACTTCAATGCATGTTTATCATGATGTTGTCTGACTGTAGTTACATTAAATATAGAAACTTTATTATTTATAGGTAAACAAGTAAATACATATTTGTACAACTTTTACAGATAGTTCAGAGATCAGATGCCAAAATGGTATCTCATGATAAATTTAATCTTTTCGAATACTTCTCTTCATTTTAGAGAAGATTTATAATACTATCAGCAACTTTTAAATCCATTTTGATTTTCATTGGTTTAATTCTGTTACCCAAGTTGTAATGATCCTAGCAAAGATGTTTTGATTTTTTTAGAAAAGTGACAGTTATCTAATTTTTGTTATTTTTCAACTTTAGCTTTCATATATATTTTTATTATTTAAATCTTTAATATATAACTTTTCCACAACTTTTTATCTTTCTTCACACAGATCATTTAGAATAGCAATGATATGTTTTTTTTTATTTCCTAAAGCTTTTCTATTTGTTATAGTTTCAATTCCACATTCTTTTTTTTTAATTTTAGATAATTAGTCTTTCACTTTGCTTGTTTTTTCTTTATCACTATATAGTTTTTTGTAAAAATCTTCCACATTCTTCATGATTTGTCTTCTTTTTACTAATAATGTTTTATTGTCTTCTTACTGATGAAACAAAATTTCTTTTAGTATCAAAATATTAAGTTACAGTTTTGATATTTGTTTTCCTCTTCTATAAATTTTTCTTACCAATTGTCAAGAACATTTCTTTACATCATTATTATAAATGCATTTTGTACCAATATAGAGAATTTAAAATTTACTAATGAAATATTGCTATTTTGTTTATCTATAAGTATAGAAATTTTTACTAAAAGTATCTTTTACCTTCTTTATTGGGCTCAGTAAGACATAACAAAGGTAATTGATATAATCACAGTCATAAGTATGCATGTAATTGGCATTTATCAGATATATTTTTGATATATCATTAAATGTTATTTTCAGTTTGTCTAATTGTTTTATTATCTATCTATAGATGTAGAATGAGTAACTACAATATTATAATCTTGGTTATATTCATTAGATTCAACTACTTTAGTTTTATTACTACAAAGAATAAGTATACAATTTTAACACAGGAAGGAAAAAAATAACGTATATATATATATATATGCATATTACCTAACACAGTTAAATATAATGTTAACAAAATCGCTAATACTTATATTTCATTCGCATTACATATTACATGTTTTACTATTTATATATATTTCAAAATATTAATTTTAACCAAAATTAATAATATACAACTTAAAAATAAATAAAATTTATTTAAAACCTCGAACCAGTGTTTATTCATTATAGTAACTTTACCAAGATCTCTTCTTTTAATAATCACTTGTGATGTGATGCACTGTGACTTGTTTGTTATCGGAGTCAAGAATCTTTCAGCCAGTATATCCTAAGAAACCTATTAGCCATCTTACAATCCCTTTTCATTCCACATCCTAAGTTTTTCCCATATTCTTCTCTATCCTGTTTCAACCCATTTCCACAGCATCGTCTTTGTCCACTCTATGGCCTCTATATCACCCTTATCTTTTTTCAAACCCCGCATAAAAACCAAGAACCCACCTTCTGTATAATCCCACAACTTCATTATTTGTACTCTTTCCGCTTGTAAGCATTTACATTCAATTAACAGATGCTTAATATTTTTCATGCCTTCCTTACATCATGTGCAGAATAAATCACCCACATTCCTTCATTTAGTGTATATTCCGTTGTTGCAAACGATCCTGTTAGAGCCTTAAACAGTAAACTATTTTTCTTGCTATTATTATAAATTAACATACACACAATATTCCGTTTACTTTTATATATATTTAAATTCTTTTTACTCTCCATACTAGTTCTCCATTTCTTCAACTTCATATTTTTATTAATGCATCTATGCTTCTATCCCATTATAGCTACTATAACACTCAATAACTAACACAATCATCTCATCTTTTGTACAAGTATACTGACATAATGTCTTTATCCAAATTTCTGCATACCATACTGACTTTCTCACTCATCTTGTTGCCTGTTCTTTACTAGTAACCCAATTGAATACTATTTTGGCTATTTTCTTACTATCCAAAAATTGCAACCTACCAGATATTTTATGCTTTTTGCTTCTCTCATATAAAAACTTGGCCATCCCATTTCTCTTTGAATTTCTTCCTTTGCTGTCCACACATCTGCATTTCATGCATGCCTTCTTACTTCTCTTTATACTGTGAAAGTATCTTAAAATCGCACCCACACTACCCTAATAACATTTTTTTGATGCTCTCTCACCTTTTTTAAACTTCTTTATCATTTTTACTGCTAACTCTATTTACATTATCTTGTGATGAAATTAATAATCTCACACTATTATATTGATCGATCAAGATACAGTTTCAATAACCTGACATTGAATATGCCTTTGATCATTCCTTTCATGTTTAATCCAAAACATTAGGGTCTGCTTGCTTTACTATGACATATGGTCCCTATATTGATTGTAAAATTCTTGGCATTTGTTTTCTTGGTGGTTTGTTTTGGTGAAGAGTCTTTATAAGAACTCTGTCCTATATCTGAAATTAATATGGATTTTCCCTCTCCTTCTTCTCAGTTTTGCTTTATTAAGTAGCTATTAATGGGTCTTTTTCCTAGCTACTACAGAATTTACATCATGATGTACAGCTGTAGGTATATATATTTTTACAAATGGTATTGGTGACTCATAACATTATTGTACTGTTGAATGGATTTTAACTTTTATGTCTTAGTACACATGTGTGTGCATTCTTCTTTGATTTATCTGGCTTTCAATATTGACTTAAAACGTTCATGTAATTGTCATGTCAGTTACTTTACATATATACAACATTAAAACAGGAACAACTCTCCATACAGTAGTGTCACTCAGTGTTGATCATGTGATGTTTACATATATACATTGATTTACTTTTTCCCTTTGCAAAACCATATTGGGATTCACCCATTTAGAAAAAACCATTTTCACATTCCAAGCCTGCAACTTTTGAAGTCCATCCTGTGCTACATGCCTTCCTTTTTTTTAATTTAGGCATCATCATCCATTTTCCTAATGAATGTAAACTGGCCTTCATAAGTGTTGCATAACTTAGGATATAGTAAACTTTTCTGTCTATTGCTGTTTAATATGGCTGTTCCCATTATCACTTGATAACTCTCTATGATTTTGGCATCTTTTTGATTATGGAGACATTTTATGAACCATAACATACTCTCAAGATTATCAAATCTATAGATTTCATTTGCTTTATCACATTTAGCTTTCACAACAAGGCAGTTTTTTTTTTTGTAAAAATCCTCTGAATAGCTAAAAATTTTCTCAGTATGTGGTCATTAGGTTCTTGGGCATATGTTGAGAGCAAACTTTAAACCTTGAGCATCGAATGCTCACATTAATATGCATCACTTGGTTGCATAACCTTTCTGTTTCCACACTATTCATGGACAGGGTTAATAAATGGAAACCAGCATCACTCTGACATGTTTTTGTGATCACTTCTCCCAACTTAAAATTGGTGGAATAATTTTCTATTCTGTCTTCAGGTACTTGATGAATCCAACTAACAGAAAATTCAGAGTCATGAGAAGTTTCCACAGTAAAAGAATGCTTTGATTGGATTCAAGAATGAAACCAAGTTGGTTCTTTTGCAAGATAATAGCTTGTCGCTGTTGTTCTGAACTATGAATGACAATCTCATTATCCAATATGGTGGCAATTGCTTCAACATTGTCCCCTCTATGTTCCCATTTCCATGGAGTTTATCAAGGATGTCAATAGTTGAGTCTTTGCTTCAGATGCCTTTTCCATGTTACTCCAAGTACTTGGGCTGATCATAACCTGTTGCATCCCCATAACATGTCTTTTGGCATAGTTCAATAATTCCAAGTCTTTAGCTCAGGATCACACTAAGCATTTCTGACCTTGTTTGAGAGTCTCTATAGCTTCACCATGTGTTTTTATAATTTTATGACATGCTTCTATTTCCATGTTTTTCTTGGTGGTAAACTATTCTAAAATTGTGTGGGTAGCCTTCATTTCTTCTTGCATTTCATCTGTGTGCTTCTTTTGACTCTCATGGATCTCTTTCTTGAAGAACTCCTGAATTTGGCACACCTCTTGGTATTTGATGGTTAGTTGACTGGTGACACAATGTTTAAATTCTTCCAAGCATTGCCTACATTGTGTATCATCTCCATTTCTTTCCTCATTTTTCCTATTTCTTCTTTTAGCTCAACATTATTCTTCTGGACACAACCTAACTCTAATGACAGCTGTGTTTCCACATCTTTAATCTTTTTCTGTAGTTTTTCTTGCATGCTATCTGCATGTTTCTTTATCCCTTGCTCAATTCTAAATTCCACACTAACCACATCAGGCTTAGTTACCATATCTCCCATCCTGACTTCCATGCTATCTATATTCATTTTTAATTTCTCTACTTCCTCTTTGGTAACCATATTAGCATTCAACTGATTCACACTTTCATTCATACCCTTCATATCAGCCTTTAAGCTTGTCTCCATATTTTCCATTTTAGTCTTCATATCACCCTTCACTTCATATCAGCCTTTAAGCTTGTCTCCATATTTTCCATTTTAGTCTTCATATCACCCTTCATATCAAGCTTCATATTTCCATTTTAGCATTCAAGCTTGTCTCCATATTTTCCATTTTAGCCTTCACATCATCACTATCGCCCTTCATATCATGCTTCATATTTTCCATTTTAGCCTTAACATCATCACTATCAGCCTTCATATCAAGGTTCATATTTTCCATTTTAGCCTTCACATCATCACTATCAGCCTTGATCATCTGGGTCAATTATGCCATTGTTAGGGTATCTTCCATGGCCTGGACCACTTCAATTTGGGGTGATTGAACTATTTTTTCACTTTGAGTTCCTTGTGCCTCAGTAAACATCACATCCTGTCACTGTGTCCATGGGAAGCAGTCGCCTTTAGTCACAGACTGCCCAGATATTTGACTACGCAGAGACCCTCCCTCATGGATAACCTCAATTTCACTTTCCTCAATATCATTAACCTCCCCTTCATGGTAAAACTCCATGTCAAGTAATTTTTTTCCACTTCTAAATATCATGAATTGAATACCTTAAACAAATTTTACTTATTAAATATTACAGGGTTTCACATTTTCCCTAACCATGCCATGTGTAGCCTTAACTTCTATATCAGTTTTTATTTCTGCTATTTTGACTGTCTACATTTTAGCTTAATTTTTACATTGCCTGACTCCTCTATTTTAGTCCAATTTATTCATGATTTAATTGTTTCACAAGTCTCTGTTTATTGACCCTGCATTCATTCCTTATATGTAAATTTTTTTTACTAATTCTTAGTTTTAGGTGTCTTGTGTTATCTAATATTTACGTATGCTATTTATTTATTGTAGGCATACATACAATAGTATTTTTGTGTTAATTGAACTTGTTATACAAGGGACAAGCTTAAAAATATTCAACAAAAAAAATTTTTTTTTTAATTTCTGTCCAATGGCTAAACCTCCCTTACAACTATAATATGTTCATGTTTAAAATGTTGTGTTCCAGATGTTTATTGACAATTTGTTCTATGTTTTTATATATTCTCTTTTTGTAAATAAATATTATGAAGTTTTGTTTAATTGTCAAAGTCTCGCTAGGTTGTTGATCCAGCATTTACATTCAATTCTAAGACCGATATTCTACACATACACACACAAACATTATTATTTTATGGGCATGAGAGATAAAGGTTAAATCAAGGTTATTCTTTACTGATAAATAGAATGAGCTAATTCAGTTATTGGTTATAAGTCTGCATAGGTACATCCCTATCAAGAGAGTCAAACGCGAATTTTTCCTGATTTCAAATACTGAGGCAACAGATCCAAAAGAGAATGGTGAGATGTTAGATGAACTGACTTAAATTACATGTGAATTTGATAGATAAGTCTTAGGCTAGTCTATTGAAGATAGATGTAATCATGAGTCATGTACTTCATCATGTCGTCTCCAGCATCCTACATGAAGATCCTAGGTCTGACTGTAGTTAGATGTGACCTTCTCTTGTCACATCATCAACCAGACCATTACAATACTTTTCCTAAATAGTCTTAGTAATACTCTTTTATAAACACATAACCCTAAGTTAATCCTATTACTGCCACTCCTTTCCATATAATTATTGCTACCTCATATTTATTATATGAAAACACTATTAATTTGTTTTATCAGTCCCTTTCTTTTCTTTTCTTTAATTATCAATTTTTTCTCCCATTTATTCAATCAAAAATAGTTATATTTATTCACCACATGTAACTTTTTATCCCCCAATAAAAATTCTTTCTCTTCTTTTTTCACAGCATTTATCATCATACTTTTGATTTTTCTTCACCAAATTTAATCAAAAGCATGATGATAAATGCTGTGAAAAAAGAAGAGAAAGAATGTTTATTGGGGGATATAATGTTACATACTGCACAATGTGCTTTGAGTGGTTCTTTGTAATATCACATATAGTTGGATCTATTATATTGCATTACATTTCCATCTGCATCTGTTAAATAGTTTTCAACAGTCTATTTTTTCACACTTAAAGTTGCAGTCATAATTATTAATTTTTATTTTACTCTTTAATTCTTTTGCATAGTTCCTTAACTTGATTCATGACCCATTGGTTTACACAGCTTCCCCCAAATTCTTCCATTAATGTTCTTCTTCATTTTCTGAACTACCTAAATTAAGATTTCTTTATTATCTTGAGCCTGGATAAATCTATTTTTAAACCTTTAATCATCCATTTCTATTGATCTATCGTGTATTTCTTCCAAATTAGAACTCATTTGTTGATGTCTTATTCACATGTTTTCAACTTCTTGATGAACCTCTGCAATGTTTTCTTTTTAACATTATATTCTATTTAATATCTATCTGTTTTCACTTGATTTCTTGTAATCCGTGTTTAACCATTGCCAAATGCTTAACTTCTTCAGTGACCTGTTTCAGTTCGCTTAATCCTGTTTAACATTTTTTTGAATCTGTTGCTCTATTTCAACCTATTTATTTTCTTCTTGACTGTCATTAAATTATTTCTTTTTTCTAGTATTATTTCTAGAAATTCTTTACTTATTTTGACAGACTAGAATTATGTGTTTTTTTTTTTCAATTTACTAAGCTTAGATTCGCATAGACTATTACTGGACTTTATTCTTTAGATATAGTTATTTCTCCATTTTCTCTTATGGTATCTCACTCTTCATCTATTTCAATTTTGGGTTTCTGTCTTTCTTCCACATCTCTAATATGATAGCAATCCAGTCTCCTATTTTTTCTTCACTTTTTTTAACATAGTCAATCTAATTATTTTATTTATTCTTTATCTTATCTCAAAATCACCAGGATCATAGTGTTGTTAATTATTGTAGATCATGTTTCCATCAACTTGATTGTTATTTTCTGAGTTTGTTTTTGATATAGTTTTAGAATGTTTTATCATTTAAAATATAATCAATCTATATATAGACTATACTTTATCTGAAGTAAGTGGTTTCTTTTATATATTTTTACAAATGAATTTTAATTGTGACGTAATTTAAGCAAATACAAACTACAAATAGCCATTACAAACTGAAATCATGCCATTTAGTAATTTTTTCTCTGAAAACCAACGTGATTCTACCTTTTAGCCCATTGCACCTCGTTGTATGAGGGCATAGAATAAATATTAAAAGTATATGTGTGAAAATGTCAAAGAAGTTATGATACTTTCAGTTTTATTTTGAAAACAATTAAATATTATTTATATTTTAACATTTTATCTTATTTCTATTATTATTTTGTAATATATAGGGTATATGAGCACAGACTTTCACACGACCCATCACTCTTCATTCTATCTTATAACACTGATACCCTTGAACACATATATGTCGAAAAGATAAATATATGTGTTCAAGTGCATCAGTGTTATGATATAGAGCGGAGAATGATAGGTCATGTAAAAGTCTGTGCTCATATGCCCTATATATTAAATATATTGGTACAGGTATATAATAAGCCTGTATTTTAGTTATTATTATTTTGATAATTTTTTTTTAAATAAAATTTTTATTACTTTTCATAAATGCTATTAAAAAAAAATTTTATATTGCGACGGCTGTTATAAAAGTAGATTTTTGTATCCTTTTAAAATTTAGTATCTGAAAATTTATCATAGTATTATTATTATTTAGTATATATAAGACAATGAAAAAAAACTGGAATTTATTTTATATTATTAACTAAAACAATATTTATTTGTAAAATTATTATTGTTATAGTAAATCAGTTTAGTTTTTGTTATGTTGTAGTACGATTAATATTAAGAAAAAATACATTTGAAACTGTGTGTACTCCAGAAGTTAAAAGTGTTAAATAATTACAGGTAAAAGTAAACTAGTGGATTTAATAAAAACGAGAATTAGAAATTACAAATGGTTTTTTATATATATATATATTTTATAAAAAGCAAGGTGTAAAACAAGATGGAAGATCCGAATAAATAATTAATTAAACGAAGGAATAGAAATGTAAAGAACAATTTAATTAATTAGTGCAGAAACAATCCCAGAATAACTTAGTGATTAAAAATTGATAAGGAATAAACAATAGAACTAAAAGTAGATATAATCTAGCAGAAAAAGACAAGTCAGTGTCAGTCCTGATTTTCTTAGAGACTTAAGTGTAGCTTGAATTTAGAACAGGACCAATGATGGGAGGAGAACCAGATATTCAGGTCTGAAGGTACCAAAGACCGACCTAGGGTAATTATACAGACTATACCTGTCTTATTATTATTTTTGTAAGCCTTACCAGCGCTAGTAGAACTAATGATAATTCTGTTTATAAATGATCGTTATTTTTCTTACTAATAAAATCTTGTATCTGTTAAGTGGGATATCTTAATTTTATGCAAGAGAGTAATCATTACTTGAATTAGATGTATTTGGTTGTTTCTCATAAGTAACATTAAATCAAGTACATCACAATTTTGGTGCAGTCAGGAGAAAACCTGTGTTTTTCAAGCTTATGAAAGAAATACACCAAACAGTAATTCAGAAGTCAGTGAGTTGTTAAAGAATTAAAATGTCGATAGGACAAGCTAATATATCGGAATTTGGGATAGATAATCCACATGAATGGCCCTTTTATGTGCTTCAATTACAAAATTATTTTAAGTTAAATAATATTATTGAAAATGACAGGAAAGTAGCAGCGCTATTATGTTTGTCAGGTAGAAAAGTTATTGAAATAGTAACCAAATTGTATAATGGTCAAGTTACAGATAGTAGTAACTATGATGAGCTGGTTCAAAGACTAACAGATTATTTTAGTCCAAGACCATCGAAGTATTTAGCTAGGTTAAAATTGAGGAACTGCAAACAAGACAAACTGGAATCGATTAAAGAATATGATATTGTTCTACGCCAATTAGCAAAGAATTGTGAGTACAGTGACTTTGTGGAACAAATTCTTATTGATCAGTTATTATGGGGAATGAAGGATGATAAATTGTGTCAATCGTTATTAATTGAAACTCAGATGACTTATGAAGGTGCTATTCAAAAGGGAATAGTATACGAATCAGTGGTAGAACAAGCTTTAGCTTTTTCAAATAGAATGGAGGAAAACTCTAGGAATAATATTTTTAAAATAGAGAGAAAAGAGAAGGATTGTACTATAGAAGGGGAAAGTTTCGAAATAAAATGCTTTTGTTGTGATAAAGTAGGTCATTTGTCTAAAAGCTGTAAATGAAGGAATGAAAAATGTTACAACTGTGGGGGCAAAGGCCATTTAGCAGCAGTGTGCAAAAAACCTAAACAAAAACCTGATTATGGTAAAGATCAGAAACAGTGGAAAACATTAATTGAAAGAAATATCTTAAAAAATGACCAGGATCAATTAATGCTAGAGATTAAGCTAAGTAACAAAAGAATAGAAATGGAAATAGATACTGGCTCAGGAATTTCTTTAATATCTATGAAAAAGTGGAAGGAAATATCCACATATAGCCCTCAGATTAAAATACAGAAAGCTAACATTAACGTTAGAGATGTCAACGAGAACCCGATCAAGTTAATTGGGAAATCCGAAGTAATAGTTGGTTTTAAAAATAAAAACTACAAATTACCTATATATATATATATATATATATATATATAGTAGATAAAGATATTAGTCTTTTAATAGGAAGAAACTGGTTTAAAGACTTAGGCATTAAATTTAATATAGTTAAAAAGGTCTCGGTTGAAAAAGAAATGATAGAGTTATATTCGAATTTATTTACGGACGATTTAGGTTTGATAAAATCAAAGCCCATTGAATTGCACTTAAATGAAAATGCTAAACTGGTTATTTGTAAACTGAGAAAAATACCTTTTGCCCAAAGGCAGTTAGTAGAGGAAAAAATAGAAGCATTAGTTAAAAAAGATGTGTTATCCCAGTCGAGGAGGCAGATTGGGCCACGCCGATTGTTGTGTTAACAAAACCAGACGGAACAATTAGGCTGTGTGGAGATTATAGAACAACAGTAAATAAGTATCTTAATAAAGGAGCTTACCCAGTGCCAAATGTATGTGAGATTTTCAGTAATCTAGCTAAAGCAAAAAAATTTGCGAAATTGGATTTAAATTCAGCATATCACCAACTAAAAGTTACGGATGATACAGCTCGGTTATTGACAATTACGACCCCTTTTGGATTATTCAAATGTAATCATCTACCTTTTGAAATTACATCAGCTACAAATATATTTCAAGCAAAAATAAATTCAATATTACAAGGCTTGGAAGGAGTGACGCCATATTATGATGACATTTTGATTGCTGTGATGTCACCAGAAAAATTAAGAAGTAAAATTCAGGAAGTATGCAAGAAACTAAATAAAGCAGGGGTAAAATTAAATGTTAAAAAATGTGTTTGGGAAATGGAAGAATTAAAGTTTTTAGGCCATCTTATTTTGGAAAAAGGGAAAAGTTCGTTAACTGAAAAATTAGGGCAGTCAAAGATGTTCCAAGCCCAATAAATGTCAAGCAACTTCAAGATTTTCTAGATTTGATTAATTTTTTCAAACCTTTTCTAAAGAACAAAGCGATGGTTGCAACTCCTCTATACGAACTGCTACGCAAAGATCAGAAATGGATTTGGAATACCAAACGTGAAAAAGCATTTAAAAGCAGTTAAGGAATTGTTAACATCTAGTAGCTTATTAGTGCATTTTTATAGTGACAAAGACATCACTATTACTATGGATGCATCACAATATGGAATCGGAGCAGTTTTAGCGCATCAAATAGACGGTCATGAACGTCCTGTAGCTTATGCTTCTCAGACTGTGTCTAAAGCTGAAAAAAATTATAGTCAGTTGGACAAAGAAGCTTTGGCAGTCATGTTTGCTGTGAAAAAATTTCACCAGTTTATATATGGACAGAAATTTGAATTAGTAACAGATCACAAACCTTTGTTAGGGATTATAGGAAAAGACCATCCGATGACATTGCATTTAAGTCCATGCATGCTCAGATGGGCTAATACACTTACTGCTTACAATTTCAATCTAAATATCAAAAAGGAAAAAAATTTCTCATGCAGACGTGCTATCCAGAGTGCCCGGAAATAATGACAACTATGAAACTGATGTGGAAGTTCATCACATTGACAATATGAAATCACAAGTCATAAATAGTAAAGTAGTTCAGACATGGACAAATGAAAATGATGGGTATGCATTACTCAGGAAATGGATAAGCAAAGGTTGGCCTAATAAAAAACCTGAAAATGTAGCAATGAAGTTTTGGGTCAATAGAGACCAATTGTCAGTCTGTAAAGGGTGTATTATTATGGGAGTAGTTATACCTCCTATAGGGAGAATGAAAGTTTTAGAACTTTTGCATCAGGGGCACCCAGGCATTGTGCGAGCTAAAGCTCTAGCTCGAAGTTATGTTTAGTGGCCGCAGATAAGTAATGATATTGAAAAGTATATTAACAAATGTGATAAATGTAAGTCTGAAATAGCTCTGCTGAATAAACAATATTCTTCTTGGCCTAAACCAATATATCCGTGGCAAAGACTTCATATAGACCATGCAGGTCCAATAGAAGAAAGAAATTATTTAATTTTAATCGATGCTTTCTCTAAATGGATAGAATGTCATGAGGTTAAAAATACTAGTGCAAACAAAACAATAAAATGTTTAACACACATATTTTATATACATGGATTTCCACAAGTAATCGTCTCTGACAATGAAACTGGATTTGTGAGTGAAGAATTAAAAATACAATTTGGAAAATGGGACATCAAACATGTATTTACACCCCCTTATCACCCTGAATCAAATGGTTTGGTGGAAAATGCGGTAGGGCAAGTGAAGAAATATTTAAGAAAAAACAAAAATACGAATATGAAAAACATCTTACAGGAATTCATGATGTATCAACATATAACTCCATCAACAATGACTGGAAAATCGCCAGCTGAAATGTTATTCGGTCAGAAAATACGAACTAATTTAGATTTTTTGCAACCTGATACACATATATATAAATATAACCAAGACCCAGTGAAAAACTTTAACATTGGAGACATGGTAATATTCAGAGATATACTACGTAAACAATGGGTTAATGAAAAAATTGAATGAACGCGATCAAAGTAAGCGTAACAAAAATCATATCCGTAAAAGTGAAAATGACATACAACTAGATATGTTCCAGCAGTTCCAACATGCAAATGAAAAGAATTCAGATAAACAGATGATTCTGACTGACATCGAAAAAGATGTGGTTGAAGAGGATAAAATACAGATTGAAAAGAGGAAATCACCTAGACCAATACGATGTAAAAGAAGACCTTTGTACCTAAAAGAATATGTATAAGATGGATAAACTGTAACTTCTGGAGTAAGGGAGGAATTGTTATGTTGTAGTACAATTAATATTAAGAAAAAATATGTTCGAAACTGTGTGTACTCCAGAAGTTAAAAGTGTTAAATAATTACAGGTAAAAGTAAACTAGTGGATTTAATAAAAATGAAATTAGAAATTACAAATGGTTTTTCATATATATATTTTATAAAAAGCAAGGTGTAAAACAAGATGGAAGATCTGAATAAATAATTAATTAAATGAAGGAATAGAAATGTAAAGAACAATTTAATTAATTAGTGTAGAAACAATCCCAGAATAACTTAGTGATTAAAAATTGATAAGGAATAAACAATAGAACTAAAAGTAGATATAATCTAGCAGAAAAAGACAAGTCAGTGTCAGTCCTGATTTTCTTAGAGACTTAAGTGTAGTGTGAATTCAGAACAGGACCAATGATGGGAGGAGAACCAGATATTCAGGTCTGAAGGTACCAAAGACTGATGAGGGGTAATTATACAGACTATACCTGTCTTATTATTATTTTTGTAAGCCTTTCCAGCACTAGTAGAACTAATGATAATTCTGTTTATAAATGATTGTTATTTTTCATACTAATAAAATCTTGTATCTGTTAAGTGGGATATCTTAATTTTATGCAAGAGAGTAATTGTTACTTGAATTAGATGTATTTGTTGTTTCTCGTAAGTAACATTAAATCAAGTACATCACAGTTTTATTATGTATATATATATTTTGAAGGTCTTGATAAAGTGCACGCTTTAACTCATCAAGATGATTGTGAACTTCGAGTAGCAGTCACTACCAGTTCATCTTCTACTCAATATTCTTTATATTCTCATTTTGCTATTGGTGATGCCTCTTCCATGTACAGATTATCAGTAAATGGTTATTCAGGAACAATACGTAAGATTTTATTAATTTGTTAATTTATATCATTTTGATTTTCTATCACAAAATATTTTCATAATATTTGCTTATATTTTACACAGTTCTAAATCAAACAGACATTATAATGAGCTTATTATGGTTTACTTAATGGGAAACTTTATAGCACACAGTAATACTGAAAATATTAAGGATAAATTATAGAGATATCAACTGTATTTTGTAGCACACAGTAATACTGAAAAAATTAAGGATAGATTATAATGACTGTATTTAATTTCAGCATAGATTATACTCTAATTTAACGTAGATTATACTCTAATTTAACATATATTGGACGATCACTACAAGAAAGCTATATTGAGTACAAGTATACATATTCATTTACATAATAAAATAACGTTAAATGCTAGTACCTTCTGCAGATGTGCTTTAAAAATGCTTATGTGACAGGCAATCAGATGTAGCAATGACTGCACATGGAACTCCTAATTCTAAAACACAAGCCAAAACTATCAAAAAACGATGGGACCCACCTTTTTCTATGCTTAAATTTATATATAAATAAGCCAGACTCAAGCATCTGGAACTAAGAGCATGAAGCTTAAAACACCTTCACATTTAATTCACTAAATATTATATATAAATAAACAACGCGAAATCTTTCAATTTACTACAAGCAATTTTAGGATTAAGAGTTCCATGTACAGTCATTGTTACATCTGATTGGCTGTCACATAAGCATTCTTAAAGCATATCTGCCAAAGGTCTTAGCCTTTCATATTATTACTATGTCAACTGCTCGCATTTAATAAATTTAATATATTTATAATAAAATAAAAAAAGAAACTTTATTCATGTATTATAACAAATAAAAAGAAGCCTATGAAAAAGAAGCTGTTAGGGAAAAGAAGTATTTTTTAAAATAATTTATTTACAATTTAAAGAACGATCTTTTTAGTTATAAAATATTCAGAATTATAAAGTAACTTTATAGAAAATTAATAGTTTAAATTATTGAAATAATATAAAGTATCATTTATATAATTATTATTTTTATATTATACAAAAGCAAAATTACTAATTAATAATATATTTATTACAGAAAATATAAGTGTGTAATTGAAGTGTACATGATTTGCTTTTTGAGCATTTATGTTTATCTACAAACTTAATGATCAAAGTATTTTTTTCAATTAAAATACAATCGAGACAAAACTAAAAATAGAAAACTTGATATTCTAAATCATAAAATGGAAACCCTAAAAATTACGGGTTTCTGGATTAAGCTAAAAAGTTATTTAAATTCTGATCAATCAATCAATTTTAAAAAAGTATAAATATCTTATTTTAGTCATATTTCTAACTGTTTATCATTTATTTGTCATTGAAAAATTAGAATATCAAAATTTGGTCATCGATTGATTTCTTGAAATCTTTTTAATGTTTCAAATGTGTAAATGTAAAGTGAAACTATATATAGGATGGGTTGTTAATGTACTAAAATTCCTTTCTTTTTTGTCAGAATCTGCAAACCAAATTTTATCTGAAAAACATAAAAATTATGAACATAAAAGTTTTTGTATTTTTTATTTCAATTTTAAATATTTTTAATGTTGTTATAATGTTTCAATAAAATATTCAAATGTTTAAAGTTTACAAACTAACTTAAAAATTCAAATCCATAAATGATTATGAACTGTCAAAAACTTTTATTGAAAACAATTGATGGATTATTATTTTATATATACAATTTTTTATCCTTTCTTTTTGCTTTTATTAATCAATCAGTAATATAAAATATAAACTAAAACTTAAAATGGTTGATATGGTAGAATAACAGAATAAACAGTTTTTTAACTTACAAAGCAAAAAGTTCTGCATCTAGAGTTCAATTTTCCCAGTGATTGCAAAATATTGATTCTATTTGACAGTTGCTACAATATTCTTTAATAATTTTCTGACTTTGCAATTTGAAGTTTAGCCCTTCTGTGTTCTGATAGATTTTCTGCTCACTAGACTTGAGCTTTCATTTTGATATTAAAGCATTATTATTTATCAGAATATAATAAATTTGACCTCATTCAATAGATATTTATGTTTAGAAATTAAATAAATTTTAAAACATCACATTTTATTTTTCAATTTTTTTAAAGTATACTTTATTCAAAACAAAATGCTGTCACATCATCAAATTTCAGATGGAGCTGATTCAATTTGCAAAATGAATAAAATCTTCTTTGTTCGATATTTGTTTTAAAAATCTATAACTACTATAGGTATCAATTTATGCTTTAAAAGTTTACAGTTTTTTTTTTGTAATTTTTATGGTATCACTAAATATAATAATAATCAGATGAATGATTTCATTTCTAGACTGCTGTGTTTCCTGTAACTATAATCTCAATAGTAAGAATATTCAGAAGAATATATTCTTTTTATATTTAAAAATAAAACACTTCTGTAAAAAATATATATATAATAACATTTATTTTTGATTTTTAATAATTATAACACAATTCTGATGTAAATAAAATCCAACTTTCCAAAAAATCAACTTTTTAGACTATCATAATATTTTCTCGAAATAATCTCATAAATTTTGAGAGTACAAAATATGTAATGACTACTCATCATCCTGGAGCTTAAATTGTTTGATGAACTGCGTATTCTATTTTTCCACAATCTTTTGAATTTTTTGTATTTAAAATAACAAACAATAAATATATGTGAATTTTAAAGTCAAAAAAAACCTTTACAAATTTTCAGCAGAGGGGAGAAAATGCAAATTTTACTTTTAAAAATCTCAGATGAAGTTCAAGCATCTCACAATATGACCCAGTTAAGCATTGATTCTTCATTTTAATTAGATATCCATTCAAAAAATATTATGGTCAGGTCCACATAGATTTCTTTGAATACATAGCTTGATCAGGTCTGTCAGAAATCAAAAGTGGGTTTCAGCAATCAGCAGTTTTTCCATTTTTTTATTCAATCATCTTAATGAAGATTCAATGTAATTTAAATAAAGTGACAATCCAGATGGACTGCTTTAAAAAAACTGCTCATGTAAGATTTACTTCTTGTTTTTGAACACCTTGATATTGTTTCTAACACCTTTGATATTCTTTTCCACAAGCTTTAACATCTTTAATATCTTATTTTTGACATTTTTCTGGCCTGGTTTTATTTTAATTACAAAAGTTTCAAAAATAGTTTTATCATTTGATTGATTGAATTTGCAAACATTGTAATTATTAAATTGCCTGAATTTTTTCTTGTTTTTATATATCAAATCTCCCAAACAGTCTTAATCTTTCTTCTTAACTTATTTTTAAATTAATTATTTAACATCTATTTCTTAATTGACTTGTTTTTAATACGTTTATTATATTATTTGATATGATACAGTTTTAACATAATTTATATAATTTACAAGTTTCTCTTAAATCTAGTCATTCAAAAAAACCATTACATTATCGTAAAATGTGACATTTAATAATATATTATCTTCTTTATTTAAATCATTTGTTTTGTTTTATATAATATTTCAAAACTTCTGGATGCTATATTTATTAGCATCCCTTACAACTTTATAAACCTGTTCACAATCACTAGGAAAACTACATGGTAAATGAAAAAGACATTATTGATTTACATATATATGTAATGTGATTTGTGCTCATATATATATTTATTTGCAAATGTAGATAAGATTGTATTTTTATAAAAAATAAAATATATAGAAGTTACATTTCTAGTTGATTGATAGATAGATAGATAGATAGATAGATAGATAGATAGATAGATAGATAGATAGATAGATAGATAGATAGATAGATAGATAGATAGATAGATAGATAGATAGATAGATAGATAGATAGATAGATAGATAGATAGATAGATAGATAGATAGATAGATAGATAGATGATAGATAGATAGATAGATAGATAGATAGATAGATAGATAGATAGATAGATAGATAGATAGATAGATAGATAGATAGATAGATAGATAGATAGATAGATAGATAGATAGATAGATAGATAGATAGATGATGATGATAGATAGATAGATAGATAGATAGATAGATAGACAGATAGATAGATAGATAGATAGATAGATAGATGATAGATAGATAGATAGATAGATAGATAGATGATAGATAGATAGATAGATAGATGAGATAGAATAGATAGATAGATAGATGAGATGGATGAATGAGATAGATAGAATAGATAGATAGATAGATAGATGGATGGATGAATAGATGAATAGATAGATGGATGAATAGATAGATAGATAGATAGATATGATAGATGGATAGATAGATAGATAGAATAGATAGATAGATAGATAGATAGATGGATGAATAGATGAGATAGATGAGATAGATAGATGGGTCGGTGGGTGAGGTAGGTGGGTAGATAGATAGATAGATAGATAGATAGATAGATAGATAGTGGATAGATAGATAGACTAGATAGATAGATAGATAGATAGATAGATAGATAGATAGATAGATAGATAGATAGATAGATAGATAGATAGATAGATAGATAGATAGATAGATAGATAGATAGATAGATAGATAGATAGATAGATAGATAGATAGATAGATAGATAGATAGATAGATAGACAGATAGATAGACAGACAGACAGACAGATAGATAGATAGATAGATAGATAGATAGATAGATAGATAGATAGATAGATAGATAGATAGATAGATAGACAGATGAATGGACTAATACATGCATAGATAATTGCATACATAAACGTAATTCAAAGTTTTAAAAAGTGTAGAATTGCCGAATAAAATTTGCTTTTATGTTTTGAAATATTTTTAAATTAATTGCGGAAATACAATATTTTGCTTTAAATTTAAGCAATTAAAAAATAAATAAATATGGATTTAGAAGTCCTATATATTATGCATACACATTAAATTTATATATAAATATTATGTTTTAGGTGATGTTTTCAGTCAACATAATGGTCAGTCTTTTTCGACAAAAGACAAAGATAACGATGGTCTGCGTGAAAATTGTGCTGAAATTAAAGGTTTTGGCGGATGGTTTGGTCCAACGAAATGTTTAGAGGAATCGACTAGGATAGACAAATTGACAGATGCTTCTAATAATCCTGAAGTTGATGTAAAACAGCAATTAAAAAGTTTCGAAATAAGAATTAGAAGAGTCAACTATAAAAATGAGCAGTGCTGTATAAATTAAATTATTTTAAAAATAAAAATATGTAAAATATTTAAGAATTTTATCCAAGTTTATTACTTTATATGTTTTAATTTTTTCCAGAAAATAATGTATTTTAAAATTATTAATATTTATTATGTCATTAGTTTCTGCAAAAATTTTACTCATTATTTTTATAAAATAATAATAAAATGTTTACCTTAATTAATTTCTGCTTCAATATTATAATTTAAATCTATATAACATGGGATAAAATTTCATACAAAAAGTCTAATCTTTTTATAGTTATACAGAAAGAAGATAATAATGCGATAATGGTTATATTTCCCAACTACCTTCTCAAAAACAACTCTAAGGATTAGAAATAAGTTTTGCCAACCAGAAATAATTTATTTGTCTTAATTAATGACACAGGCATTTCTTCCTAGTCTTTATTAGAGTTGCATCTTTTCAACTGAAAATAAACTTCTGAATTAAACAACCTCAATCCTTCACTCTCCCAATCTCTGCTAACAGTTGACATTTTTGAGTGGTTCACTATTTTCTCTAATTTTTTATAGACAATGAATTTATAAATATTAAAGTAAACATTTGAAATAAAATCTGAAATATAAAATGGCACTGCTGACTTGAATTTTATATAATTAATAAAAAAATTATTACATTATGCAATTAATTCACACACATAAAGTAAACTTATTTCACAATTAAATGATAAAATTAACATACATGCAAAAAAAAAATCACCAAATAAATTAACATAATTACTAATATAAAAAAAGTAAAATACAATAAATGAATTGCAATAAATATTTATTTATTAAGGCCTTTTTTAAAATATTAAAATGAAACATCTTACTATGGCAGATAGCTAGCACTATATTACATATATACTTATAAGGATTTCATTACTGATCTGTATAGACATATTTTGCTACATCTTTTTATTGATTCAGCTATTTAGCTAAAAATTTGTATTTTTGTTTTGTATTTTCTTAAATATTCAGTCACAGACAATAAATGAGTCACAGGCAGTTTAAAGAGATTGTTTAATATTTATTGTTTGGCTAATGCACATTAGGTTAAATTAGGAAGACATGTTCTATAGCTTTTTCATAAAATAACCGATCATGGATAAAGTGGTTTTTGTTTTTTACTTATGCTTTATATTTGATGATATCTTTCTTACCACTAGGAATAGCAGTGCAAAAATAAATTTTTCTGGAAGTTGTTTTTAAATAAGCAGTTCTCTCCACTTGTATTTCTAGACATATATATATATGTCCACAGATGGCGTTCTACCAAAAACACCGATCAAGCGTATGTTCTGTTTACATAAACGTCAGAGTAGCATTCACTATCTCTAACTATAATTCCACTTTCAGATCATGATTTCAAGCTATTTGCTATCATCAATGAAAGACAGGAATAAAGAAACTAGATCTAAATACAAACTCTGAGCGTTTATGAAACAATTTCTATTCAGCTTGCAAGCGTGAATTTTTTAGACACGTAATGTCTTCAAACTCAGCATAGCAAACCAGATAGCTATATGGGTCTGATCTCAGTTCAGCATCACCACATAGTAGAAGCCTCTGCAATCTATATCATTGCAAGAAAGACCTCAAAGGTACATTTATGATAAACAAAAATGCAAGTTAAAAACTTGCTAACGCTTGTATTTATGTCCACAGATGGCGTTCTACCAAAAACACCGATCAAGCGTATGTTCTGTTTACATAAACGTCAGAGTAGCATTCACTATCTCTAACTATAATTCCACTTTCAGAGTTTGTATTTAGATCTAGTTTCTTTATTCCTGTCTTTCACTGATGATAGCAAATAGCTTGAAATCATGATCTGAAAGTGGAATTATAGTTAGAGATAGTGAATGCTACTCTGACGTTTATGTAAACAGAACATACGCTTGATCGGTGTTTTTGGTAGAACACCATCTGTGGACATAAATACAAGCGTTAGCAAGTTTTTTAACTTGCATTTTTGTTTATCATAAATGTACCTTTGAGGTCTTTCTTGCAATGATATAGATTGCAGAGGCTTCTACTATGTGGTGATGCTGAACTGAGATCAGACCCATATAGCTATCTGGTTTGCTATGCTGAGTTTGAAGACATTACGTGTCTAAAAAATTCACGCTTGCAAGCTGAATAGAAATTGTTTCATAAACGCTCAGAGTTTGTATTTAGATCTAGTTTCTTTATTCCTGTCTTTCACTGATGATAGAAAATAGCTTGAAATCATGATCTGAAAGTGGAATTATAGTTAGAGATAGTGAATGCTACTCTGACGTTTATGTAAACAGAACATACGCTTGATCGGTGTTTTTGGTAGAACGCCATCTGTGGACATAAATACAAGCGTTACCAAGTTTTTTAACTTGCATTTTTGTTTATCATATATATATATATGTAATGTAGCAGGTGGCTACATCGATATATTAAAAATGAGTAGATAATTGACAGCATGCCCCTTTAGTTTAGAATGATTTAATTCATGGGGAAATAATATTTAATTTTCCAACATATGTGTTTTAATCATAAAAATGGACATTTTAATTTAAATATTTTATGTATCACATGATAATATGATAATTTTTTATAAATTTTAAACATAATTTTAATATTTAAAAGGTGTTATAATTTATGATTGATTGTAAGAAAGGGAGAGAAATATTTAAAATTCAGATAGTTACCTTTTTTCCCCATAAATTTTATTTAATTACCAATTTGTTTTGGTTTTGAAAGTACTAAGAAAAAATAATTTTCTTTTTAGTAAATTATTTAATAATTTTTAACTTTAACATTTAAGAGAGATAAAAAAGATAAATTTTTGTTTAGTAATCTTTTTTTAAAAAAAAAGAAAAAAAATCATTTGTTAAAATTTGATTTTAATTAATCAGTTATTTTTCTTTATGTATTCTTTATCGCTCACCAAAAGAAAAGTCAATGTAATTAATCTGATATCTTAACTGAGCATCGAAATAGTTTAGAAAGCAATTTTGAGCTGAATGCACTAATTAAAAAGAACAAACAGCTATAGCATATCCTTACTTTTTAATCACTTCTCTGCATATTTTAATTATAAAATATACTTAAATATAAACAAAATCTCTAAATAATTGTATTTATATAATAATAATAATAATAATAATAATAATAATAATAATAATAATAATAATAATAATAATAATAATAATAATAATAATAATAATAATAATAATAATAATAATAATAATAATAATAATAATAATAATAATAATAATAATAATAATAATATGCACAAAAATATATTTCATTGTGGATTAGGAAAAAGCCCTAAATCTACATATAAGACAATACTGATGAAATTTAGAATGATAATTGATAAGTTTAATTTAAAACTGAAGTCATTATAGTATAGCACTGATTTTTTTCATTTTGGAGTGATCTTGTATTCTCATGCTTGCACATACAGTATATTTATTGATATGACTATTGTGCTCTCTGGCTAATTTACGTAAACTTTATTTTTTATTAACATTAACAATCTAAAATATTATTGTGAATCATTTTTATTTAATATGATTCTTTTTAGATTTTTTTCTCTTGTTTTTTACTTATTTACATATAAAAAGAGATAAAATTTCAAAAGAAGCATATATTTTTAACCAAAACTATTTTTTTAAAAGAATTATATGAAAAGAATGAATATTTTTATACATTCTTTTAACAAAAATTTATAATGCTAAGATAAATTATCACAATTTTAAATTATTTTAAAAAAAGAAAACAGAGCAAATCATTTGCTTCCTTGTAGCCTATTCCATAGCATATTTCAATTTACAATAATTTGAAAACTAAATACATATATGATTAATAACATTAACTATACTAATGTATGTATGTACTTCATTGAATAATCATACCCGAATATGTTACTAAGACAAATTGCAAACAAATTGTAAAAAACCATTTTTTTAAATAAACTTGCAAATACATTTATCCTTTGATATATCAATGCCAATCCATTTTGTTTGTTAAAAAGGGGTGATAATCCTCTTTCATCTGACTTTCGACCATATGTATTGTAGATAAATTAAGCATTAATAGCCAAAAAGACTGAAGTTTTATATTAGTGGTGAAGTGAGTTTACAAATCAATCAAGACAGTTACTATTTTAAATATTAATTTAAATTAAATACTAGCAATTTTAACCATACATAAATGTTTTATCCGCTGACCAAACATGTAATATTTAGCAATATAAATACTTCACAAAATAATCACTTGTATTCTCAAGTTTATTTAAGAAATGGTTTTTTAGAAACTACTTGCAATTTATCCTAGTAACAAATTTAGAGGAGATAAAAAAAAAATTAAAAGTATTATTTAAAGAAAAAAACTTTAAAAAATAATATATAAATAAGTATAAAAATTTGTAATTAAAAAATTATACATAAATAATTGTTGTAAAAATGTATAATATAATATGGTATTTATTTATATAGTGCTATTTAATAAATTGTAATAGTAAATTAGCAATCAGGCTAATGCACGTGCACTTTGCAGATTTTAAATTATATGTAAATGAATACTCTCATACCCAAACATAAGATAAAGTCTTTATAAAAAGCACATGTTTATTAGCCTTATCTGCAAAGCACATATGCATTAGCCTGATCACTAATCTAACATAGCCAAAAAATAAATACCTTATTATATATATATATATATATATATATATATATATATATATATATATATATATATATATATATATATATATATATATATATATGTTTAACTTCAACTAAGAATGGCATTTAGTAAATTTTAAATACTTTTGCAAGCATCATACATTCCAACATAATAAAGTAATTTAAAGGGACTGCTTAATATCTTCAAGCTCTCATCTCCAAACAGTTAAGATAAATGGATTCATTTAACTTTTCATAAAGACTTTATCTTGTGTTTGAGAATGAGAGTATTCATTTACATATACACCTGGGTCTTATTTAATGCAGTAGATAGGTTCCTCAGAAAATGTGCACAAACAAAATCACACAAAAATAGACTTAACTTACCTTGAAAAATGGGGGATAAGTACTGTAATTTTCCAAAAATCGCATAAAAGCAAACCAACAACGTAAAATTACTTTAAAATTTGCATAAAAACATAAGGAAATAAAATATGACTACTAAAAAATTTCAAATTTGAAAAGAATTGATAGAAGACAAACTTTTTTTACTTTTTTTATTAACTACAGTATTTAATTTTATTCAAAACAACATATTTTTATGCATAATTTACATTTTTTCATACAGGTATGGTATTTTAAACATTATCGCTATTTGAGACATCAGATTCATCATGTGATAATATTATGTGATGAACTGTAGCTTCTCCTTAAATTAAGTCAAGAATCTCTCAGCAATTATGCCCAGAGAAACCTGTTAGCTACTTTATTTTACAGTCCCCAGTCTAAGTTTTTCCATATTCTATCCATCCCATTTCCACAAACATAATATCAACTCTGTGGCCTTTATATCTAAATCTCAATAAATTGCTCTTATATTGGATTTGCCCAAACTAAAATGTTTTCCAATCGCTGTTGATCCTTTCCATTTCACTAAGCGATCTAAAATTGAAATGTTTGTTTCCAAAGAAATTCACTTTCTTGAGTGTTTTTTTCTCTCCATTAGGGTAAACTAAAAATTTAAAATAAAAATAAGAACTTAGACTTATGATAATAAAAAGACATCTACTCACCACTGTTTGGGCTAAATTTAGTTAAAACTAACAAAAATTAAATTCTTATTTTTGTATTTATTTTTTTTATTTTTCAATTCCGTTTAAAAATCAAATTTCATTGTTTCATGATCACATTAATTTCAGATCACATTACATAATTTTTAAATTGTTAATTACAATTAAAAATCAGATTTTAATTTTTAATTGTCAAATTTAATTGTGCCCAACACTGTTACTCATCTTTTAAAAATAAACTTGCGGACACTAAATGATTAATTGATTACATACTCTTCTTTTAAATAGCAAAAATAGAATGTGATTTAAAATGCAAAAACAACAATATGCATAGTATAGGCATCTATAACATTTGAACAGATTTACATTATAATCTTGTAAAATTTATTACTTGCGGACACTAAATGATTAATTGATTATGTACTCTTTTTTAAAAAAGCAAAAATAGAATGTGATTTAAAATGCAAAAACAACAATATGCATAGTATAGGTATCTATAATGTTTGAATAGATTTACATTATAATCTTGTAAAATTTAATGTGTGTATATAAAATGGGAAAATCCTGATTTTAAGTAAATTCTGAACTTCTTTATTGCATAAAATCTATTACAGTACTATTATAAAGTGCTGAAAATATTGAAATTATTAGATGGAAGTCTAACTCAGATAATGCACTATTACTTTAAATATGATGTGTGAGTGCATGAAATTTATATTTAAAGTAATAGCCCACTATCAGAGCTCAACTTCTGATCTAATAATTTTTATTGCATAAAAGAAAACTGCATACAAAGATATTAAAAAGAAACATGAATCGCATAACTTCAAAATCGCATTAAATAAATCTGCATAAAATGAGACCCAGATGTAGTTTAAAATCTGCAAAGCGCATGTGCATTAGCCTGATGTAAAAATGTATATATATTTTTTGTTCTTAATAATGATTTGACTTAAAATAAAAGTTATATGTGATTGTTCCATGAAGTATTTATATTCCTAAATGTTATATATTTGATCAGCAGCAAAAAAATCATTTACATATGATTACAATTATTAGTATTTAATTTAAATTAATATTTTAAACAGTAAGCTGTCTTGATTGATTTGTAAACTAATATCGTTGCTAATATAAAGTTTCAGTTTTTCAGTTACCAATGCTTGATTTATTTACAATATATATGGTCAAAGATCAGGTGAAAAAGGATATCTCTTTTTATCAGACAAAATGGAATGGGATTGATATACAAAAGATAAATGTATTTGCAAGTTTATTTCAAAAATGTTTTTTTTTTTAGAATCTGCTCGCAATTTGTCTTAGTAATGTATTCGTACATGATTGTTCCATTAGATATTTATATTTCTGAACATTACATACTTGACCAGCAATATAAAAATCATTTATGTGAGGTTAAAATTATTAGTAATAGATATATATTACATTATTGAAAAGTCAGAGCAAAATAAGATTCTTAAAATAAATCTAAATTATAAAAGTTGTTTTGAGCAAATAATTTATGTAATTTATGTACTAAAACCATGGTCTAATAGTTCTTTGCAGGAATTATTTGAATAGCTTCTCATGTAGCTTTTTTATAGTTTATGCCTTAGGTTTCCCCATTAACATGTACATATATATTTTTAAGACAAAGCTACAAATATCACATATAATATTTCTGATAGAGTTGAACTTTCCTTCCTCTGGCTTATAGTTTTATTTATTAAAATTTTCTGCATGAATATTTATTGGCTCATCATAATATATTTTCAGTTGCATTGAACATTAAAACTTTTTTAGAATAGCATATTCAAATTAATAAATATTGGTTTCAAAATAGATTGCAGACAGTTGGCGTTTTTTTCTAGTTTTTAGCCACTAAATGTCATGGTAGCTTTTCTAGTGTCCGGCTTCAAAGAGCGCTTCTAAAAAAATTCACTCCTTTATATATAGTTTATAACTCATCTGTTTTTCAAAACCTTCAATAACTTTAATTAAAAAAAGTTATATTAAACTTATCTCTTTAATTAAATTCTTGACTTCGAGTAAAAGTTGCACTATATCTATCTAATTACGTTATGTGATAGCCATTTCATATACTTACTCTTGGTGGCACTACTGTACAGACAGTTTGCTACTGTTACCTAATTATGTCTTATTTTTTAACTCTATTGTCTTTTAGAAAAAAAAATGCAACTTTTTATAAAAATAAAATCGTAATCTTTTTCAATCTTCATTTTTTTATTAACCAATATGTAGATGCTTTAATTACCATATGTTTTTTTTTCCTTTTATTAGGATCTACTTTCTATTTATCTAATTTAATTATATTGTTTTTGAAGTAATACAACAGTCAGTCATTCTGATACATTCTTGCAATAATATTTTAAAATAGATTTTCTTTAAATTTTTTAGCTACTGATAAAATTATCTTACTACATTATTTTCTAGATTGTAAAATATTGTTTTAAAATTTAATTTTAGATCCTTCAGTATTACATTATTATTATTTTTAAATATTTATTATAAAATATTATTTGTGTTTAATAACTCTTATAGAATTTAAATGCTTCTTTCATTATTCACCCTCACAATTATTGTCATCCAGCTCTACCCGATGTGTAAGATCACATGGATGACTATGAAATAGATATGACATTATCTATTCCAATATATATTTGTTGATGTACATAAAGGTGATTATATATTTATATTTTCAAATATAGAAACAAGTAATTGCCTTTTTTTGCTGTTGCTGAATCGTTTACTATAAAAAAATCTAAAGTGAGATTTGTGAACATTTTCAAAATTGCATTCAATAATAACTTTAAAAATTTATTACAAGTTATTAAAAGATTATTATATATATAAACTATTAAGAGATTAAATTTTTCGCGATATAAAACAATATACACTTAAAAAAACTAACTTAAAAAAAGCGAACATGTTTTCATTGTTTTTAATCTTCACTGGGTTTTTTTCTTTTCATTTAGCATTAATCCAAAAATTGAAATAATCGATCATAAAATTAACTTTTAATTTTGAGTATTAAGATAGATTGAGAAACTTATTTTTTAAAGCAAAATTCAGTAATTTATTTTTACATATATTAATATATTGATTACAATTTAACAATTATTTAGGAGCGCATAAAAATCAAAGAAAATATTTTTTCAAATTAAATTAAAGTTGGAATTCTTAGAAAAGTTAGTTTGTAAATTTTATTATTATTATTATTATTATTATTATTATTATTATTATTATTACTATTATTATTATTATTATTATTATTATTGTGGTTGTTATTATTGTGGTTGTTATTATTATTATTATTATTATTATTATTAATGTTATTACGACATGAAAGTAATTTTTATCATAAATCGTAATAACGTAGGAATTAAAATTAACGTGAATATTGCTTTGAAATAATTTCTGCATGCTTACTGCTAGTGCGTTTGGGAAATATACATTATCGTTATATACTTGTATGTTCATATATTTGTGTTGCGCAAGTAAGTGAGTGAGAGCTTTGCAAAGTATTTATAATTTTTTCAGAATATACTTTTAGTGACTTTAGAATACAGGAACAAATAAAATTATAACTTAATTATAATTTTCATAGACATTATTAACCTATATTTTTTTTGATTGGTTTTTAATTTCTTTATTAGCTTTATAATAACACTTATTTAAGTAAATTTAGGCTTGTCATTTAAATAAAAAGAGGCCTAATTTTATTCTATGAAGATAATACAAGGAAGCTTTTGGAAAAATTTTTATTAAAACCTACTGCATAATATTTAAAAGCATTTTATTTTCTATCTTTTGTTTATATATATTGTGTGTGCGCGCGCGCGTATTTAGCTTATAAATTTTATAATCGCAAAACGAAAGTAACTACCTTCCACTATAGTTATATAGCACCAAAGACAAACTCTTTTGTTATATAAGCTTAACTTATAACTTGGTTTTTAAATTGGTTTAATTTATGTTCAGAGTAAATGTTCTGCAATCACCATGATAGTCATTTTTAATTATTATAAATGAATTTGTAAAGATTTTAATCACAAAGAAAATTCATTTTTTTTTAAGCGTATCAATTCTGTCATTGGATATGTAAATTAAGCAGTCATTAATTATATTTGTGCATTTTGTTTGGCCACTTAAATGCATTTCTGTAATGCAAAACATAAATTTATTGATTATCTTCAATAATATTTAAAACTATCAAATGTAGTTGATATATATAAATTGTACAGGTCATTTCTATCTTCTTTCTTTTAATCATTGAGGGAACCACATCATATGACATCACATAAAAAAATTAATTTATGCTGATCAAGAGTTCATGATGTTGAATGCCACCCGCTAGACCTAGGGAGAGAAAGAGATCTTTAAGATTGTTCAGAATACAGAGACAAACGTCAGCCCAAAATAATTTTAACGTTTATTAAATTCAAGCAGAAAAAAGAAATCTCAGGCAAACAAGATATAAAAGTTTTGATCTAGATTTTACTGGTGTATTTATCAGAGCATGTACAAGAATATAGAAAACATTAAATACCCTGGCAGATAAGTTTGCTTTTTCACCTATGATTTAAAAAGTGGGATTTACCCTATCTCCCAGATAGTGATTTATAAAAACTAATTCCAGTTTGCCTATTTAGAGATTTCAAAAATAAACTGATCTTGCAATGAATACAATGAAACAGCACAAGCAAGCTTTCCTTGGCCTGGAATAAGGCATCAGAACCAAGAATGTCACATGTCTGCAAAACAGATCATGATAAATTACATTCAAGATTATCAAGGTTGACCCAAATACAAGACAATAAAAAAAACAGAAAATTGTGATTATGTGTAATCTTAAATTGAAGAAAATAAAATCTCCAATCTAGGAAAAACAGAACATTACTCACTAAACCACTAGCCAAAAGATTTACAGACTGCAGACAACACAACTCAAGCTTCGATAAATAAATTACAAGGAAAGAATAAAGAACAGGTAAATTAAAAGCAAATTACAAATGTCTGCCAAGGCATTTATCACAGGATAGTAATATAAATAAAGAGAAAACACTAAGCATTTAAAATAGAAACTCTCAATATACTCTCAGACAAATGCATAATAAAAAATGTAATATGGACTCTTAAAACTAAGAGTCCATAATATAAACTAGTAAGAAAATACATAAAAAGATTAAAAGCATTGAAGAAATATTCAAAACTTATAATAAATACAGGATTATTTAAGATTAAGCTGCGACTTTAACAGAGATTTAAATCCTGGTTAGAATATGAAAATATATTACCTCAAGGCCTAATTTAAAGTCCATAAGATTTCTTCCAGTGAGACATGCAAAGCTCTTCTTAATTTGAGTCTATCATAAAGGCTTCTGATTTATCTCTTTGGTGGGGAGTGTGGAGGCAAGTTCTGAATCAGTTCTTGTTTATGCTTTTATAGCATGATCTTTGGAAGGAACAACTTGGGATCTGAGTTTCATCTTCAGGTTGATTTAGCATTGCGTGTTGTAGAAAAGATTCCTCATGCTGGGTAATTTTAGCATTCTGCAAAGAGTAACGCACTTTAGCCAATAGGCATCCATAGTATGCTATCAGAAGAATTCCCTATCAACAGAGAACAATCTTTAAAAGATATGGCAGCATAGCAAAAGATAATATTCAACAAGCAGAATAAAAATGAATAACCAAATAATAATTAGTTCTGACATCCCAGGATTATTTATATGCACTCTTATCTCCCAATTCATATTTAATTAGCAGTTTTTGTCCAGGGCAAATCTCTATCTCAGACTCAATCTTAATTAAAAATCTGACCAGAGTTCCTATCTTATACAAAATTAATTTTTTAAAAAAATACAAAAATAAGTCTCAGCTTTTTTTTTACAAATAAATTACAATTAGATTACAAACAAAGAAACAGGAATGCAAATAAAACTTTCCAAAGTTAAAAGTTTTTTCCAAAAGAGTAAAAGTTTTCAAATTACAATATTTTTACAATTTGATTTTTTTTAAAAATAAGTGTGAAAAGAAACTTATTTTAAAATTAAAAAGTAAAATCTATTGAAGACAAAATTAAAATCATAAAATTTTAAAATATAGCTGCATAGGTGCGCTATAACATATAAAACTTTCAAATGGTTTTTCTTTAAAACTTTGTAAAACAAAATAGATTTTAATTTTCTGGTGGAACTTTTGAAGTGGATAAAGCATCCAGTTCAACTTCCCCATCACACCATGAAAAAAAAAATAAAAGCATTCATTTGCTAATTTTTTTTTAAACCTTTAAACATTTTTTAAAAAAAATGTCAGAAACCTGGCTGGACATTTACCCTGTGCTCTATCTAGAAGAATATTTTATTTTAGTAACTAAATTTTCTCTATTCTCATAATCAAGTATAATAAACAAATCCTTTTTTTTAAAAAAGTCCATCTGATTACTATAAATCTAACCTCTGTCAGGTAGCTTTTTCTTTCTTTTAATTAGCTTTCTGAAATAGGTTACTTTCCCCCTCTTGTCTTTTCCCTGTTTATAAACTTTTATCTTTTTCTTTTCATGTTCTGTTTTATTTTCTACCTCATATATCTTAAGAACCTTTTGCTGAGCAAAAAACATTTATACAGTCTTTTTTAATGTTTTAAATAAGGTTGCTCTATAAACAGTTTCTATTTCTGTTTTAAAATCAAATTTCTTAATCTTTCTTCTCTTTTCTTTGTTTTAAATCTATACTCAAAATGAACACCTACTTTAATCCACTCATTTTTAGTTTCTTGAGAAGTCTTCTTTACATTATTTTCTGTCTTTAACTTACATCTTTCTTCTATATTTTGATCTATGTTTTCTAATTTTCCCACCACACTATATATCTGTATCCAATCTCTGCTTATTTCTAAATTTATTTTCATCTTATCTGATTTAACACTATTTGGTTTAACTCATCTCTCATATATTTTACCACCACAACTTCCTTTTCTACTTCCTGACTTTCTTTATTCAGATCTTTTTCTATAGTTTTTATACTTTTGTGATTTTCCTCTACTTTCTTATTATTTCTCATCTCATTTCCTTTATTAGTGTGTGCTGGCTCTGTTTTATTTCTCTATTTTCTTCCACCATTGCTTGTTGGCTCTGTTTCATTTCCAGTAACTCTTGTATTATTTCCCTATTTTCTTGACACATTTCTCTCATCATATCCATCATCATCTGGTTCTGTGACATTTTTTTCTTTTCCACAATTTGAGGATTTTTGAAAGACACATGGAATTCTTCAAAGACTACCCTCCTATCGATTTCTACACTAGCTTCCATTTTTGCAAACAAGATCTAATCTAATATTTTTATATTTAACTTTTATTTCCAGTTTTTCAAACAACAAGAAAAAAAATATTAATATCTATTCATTTACCTTTCTTGTGTTAAAAAATAAATCCAAAAAAAAAAATGCAATTTAAGTATTTATTTATTTTATTTGAAAAAGGCTTGTTGATATTTACTTATTTTACTATTTTTCTTTCATTCAAAAAAAATGTAAAAGAAAAACACTATTTCACTGTTTATTTACTTTTATCACATTAAAAAGATAAACCCCATACACCAAACATTCCCAATAATACCTACCAACTAGCACAATCTGATCCTTAATACTTAAATCTTGCCTTTTACACCTGAAATATTTCTCAACTGTCTGAACAAAATCTCACATGGGTTTTAAATTCAAAGACCCATGTTGGTAGCACTAAAATTTTACTATTTATGTACCAATCATGTCTATTGCATTTGATCATCAAAGGTGCCACTAGGTCACTAATGACCTAGAAAATTTAATTTACAGTGATCAAGAGGTGATAATCAGGAATGTGACCAGCTAGACCCAGAGAAATAACAAGATGTTTAAGATTGTTCAAAATACAGCGACAATGGTCAGCCCAAAATAATTTTAAATCATTTTAAAGTTTATTAAATTCAAGCAGAAAAAATAAATATCAGGCAAACAAAATATGAAAGTTTTAACCTAGATTTTACTGGTTTATTTATCACAGAGTGTACAAGAGTATTCAAAACATTAAATACCCTGGCAGATAAATTTGTTTTCTCAGCTATGATTTAAAAAGTGGGATCCATACTACCTTCATGCTAGCAATTTATAAAAACTAACAATACAATAACTATAAAATCTAAACTCACAATACACTCTCAAATAAATAAATCTAAAATAAACATGGAAAGTTAAAACTAAGATTCCAGTAAACACTATAAATTCAATAATAGGGAAATAGATAATAAATGGTTAAAATTTGTAAATGGAATAGGCAATAGATATTATAATAACAGGTTTCTTTTTAAGATTAAGCTGAGCTTTAAAGCCTGGTAAGAATAGGAAAACATGTTACCTCAAGACATAAGGTTAGTGTCTGTGGATGTCTTTCAGCAGCACCCATCATTTATTTTACTGGAAAGTTCCAACAAAGATTTTAGGTTTCCATTATAAGTTCAGGAGGCTAGAGGCAATGCTAAAAATCAATTCTTGTTTAAGATCTTAAGACATGATTTTGAAGGGACAATTTGGGATCTGGTGTACATCTTTTAGTTGGTTTAGCATGGCATAATGTTGATGAAAGTCTTCATAGCATATAGTTTTGGCATTTTGCAGAAAGTATTCTTTTTAGCAATTGAAAGACAGTAATTTAAATTCAGTAGACATTCCTCATGGCAAATAGCCAAAGGTACTATTAGCAATGGTGATCTCCAGAGATGGACACAAATCTTTTGTAGAATCCAGCAGCACAATACTTTAAGTCTGAATCACCAGTAATATGCAAAGTTGAACCAATACATATCACAAGTAACTAAAAGGCAATAGCTGAAGAATAATTACTCTGAAATCCCAGAGCTATTTATATGACCTTTTATCTTCCATACCATCTTTAATTAGCAAATTTTGACCAGGGCAAATCCCTATTTTAAACTTAATCTTAATTAAAAATTCTGACCAGAGCATTATCTTATTTTAAAATTAATTTAAAAGCATAAATGTAAAAACAAGTCTTAGCTTCTTTCTTTGAAATAAATTAAAATAATTTATATTTAAAATAAAAGAAACAAGATTAAAAGCTTTCTCAAAAAGAATTCACTTTTAATTAGAATATTCTTACAAAGATAAAAAAAAATGTCACAAAGAAATATATTTTAAAACTAAAATCTAATTGCAAATAAAAAAAATTATTTTGATTGTTAACTTTTCCATCTTAATAAAGAATTTTGAAACTCTATCATTTTAATTTATTTCAAAAAAAAATAATAAAATAAAAAAAAATGATAATAATTTATGAAAATACAAATAAAATATCAGATTATTAATGGAAGAGCAAATATAAGTTTTTTAAACTGGTAATTAATATAAAGACATGGGTATTGATATAGCTCTCTATCTACAGTTTATTTTTTTCTCTAACTGATTCTGTAAATACTGGGCCAACTAATTAAAAAACTGTACATTTTTCTTTGCAAAAATGGTGATTTATCATAATGATAATTCTAGGTACAACTAAATTTATCAATTCACTGTTTAATCTAAAACCACTTAGTATTAATTTTCATTGGCAAATCTTTTGTTTTGATGAACTTTTATTTCTTTTTCCATTTCTTATTGTGCTTAAAAAAGAGGGGATAGAGAAGTGGGATAAAGATAGTTAAAACAAAAAATATGCTTTTTATTGATTTACAAAATATAATTAAATTTCAAATAACCACTTTTATATTTGTAATCAAAAAACTATCAGTTTTGAAATTTGGATTTTTCTTTTGTCTTTAGAAATTTTTTTTTATTTTAAAAGTGAGTAGAATATAAAACTCCAGTCTGGATTTGAGATTACTAGTATGGCTGCATGACTAAATTTATAAATTTATTGCATAATCTAATGTCTCTTACTATTAGTTTGCATTGGAGTGTCTTTTTTGGCAAACTTTAACTTCAATTTAGAATTTTAAATTATCAAATTCCCGAAAGGAAAGAATAATATTTTTTTTAAAATATCATCTGATTGTATTTTTTAGACAACATAGGTTATACATTTTTTTAAGATAAAGAGATTTTTAAAAAAGATATAGAGAGATAAAGAGAATAACCAAATGTTACTTTGATTTTTGCTAAGATAAGGATATAAATTCTTATCACAAATCAATTAGCAGTACTTAAAGCTAAAGTCACAGCATTGCTTTGCCATCATCAAAAATGGCCACCAAAGTGGAAAAAATGACTTTGTGAACAAAATTGTTTTAAATTTTTTCGAAGTTAAAAGGTGTCAACAGGATGTGAGCAGCTGACTAAAATGAGGAAGCTGGTATAAAAAGCAAATATGTTCTGTGTCCAGACCCTTTTTTAGATTCTAAATGTTCTTCTTGTGCCTTATGTTATGTGTGACCTTTGAAAAAAACATTTTACTATAAAACTAATTTTTATGAGTTCCTATAAAAATATGACAAGCTAATCTTACCAGTGAAATGAATCTTTGTAATATGTATGAGTAGAGGAGAGTTTATTTGCCTATGTTTCTTCCTTCCTGAAGTCATAAAATACTGTGAAACCAAGACCCACCTAAATCTTGACATCCAGACTATCTACAACCTGCAATAAAAGAATATAATTGATCCTTCTCAAGACAACAAATACCATGCATGGTAATCCACACAGGGTTATAATTGAACAATTCAACTTACCAGTAAGAGACTTTAATTTGTGAATTAAAAGTGATCACTTTCTTGAACTATAATGCTATCAAATGCTGTGTTGCATCAGGCTATAAACAAAATATAAATCTTTAAAAACAATGATTTTAATAGCTATTTGAGTTTCTTTTTTTATTCTTTATTTAGTGTTAAAATATTATAATTATAACTTAATAAATCATGAATATAATTTGTGTGTTGTCTGTTTAAATTTATTATTACTAAAGTACTATTTAAATTTTACCATTATTGCTTTGCCAAATAAATTGCCATTGCTATATTAAAAAGTACAATCTCCTGAGTATAGTAATTGATTATGTAATAGTAACTAATAAAGATAAGTGGGGATGGGCCAGTGGATTCATGTACAAAACCATGTGCCTTCCAAATAAATTAAAAGACAGTTCTGTCCTCAACTACTATTCAAATTTATTTACATTAAGGGAGTTGTGTGACCATGAAAAATAATTGCATTCACTAAAATTACCTGACATATTTTTAATGAGAAAATTATGAAAGCAGGCATAATTTGGGCACTGAATACATAAAGAACATAAATCATATAAATTCTAAAATGATTGAGAACAGTACATTGTCATCCAACATGGGTGCTTATGAGCCATAATAGCAACTCATAATGTGAGATAAGAGAATGAATGATAAAGGTATCAAATTTGAAATATAAAAGTAGTTTCAAAATAAAAAAGGAAAAGAAATCATGTGGGTAGACAGAAAAAATAGTAGACAAACTGATGGGATAAAAAGTAGCTAAAAAAAAGCAACAACAATGGAAAGTACATCGGCAGATGTGTTAGTGAAAGAAAAAGAATAAGAGAATAAAAAGTAAAAAATTAAGCAACATATATGAGTCAGAAAAAGGGTATAAAATTGATAGAAATAAAGTGTATGGAATTGAGATTGAGAAGCAGAAAAAATAAGATCATGGAAGAAGACAAAAAGGAAGAGATAAATGACATGGAGCCAATAATAAGAAAAATATTAAAAGAGCTAATGGCAGAATTTAAAGAAGAAATAAGTGAGTTTGGAGAAGAAGTCGGGCAGAATTTAAAGAAATGAAAGAAAAGTTAGGAAAAGTTGTAGACAAAATATAATCAAGGAGGCACACAGCCTAGAGATGAAGGTATTAAAAAATAAGGAAAACATGCTGAGTGTAGTTAACCCATTTTTAAAAATAAAAACATTTTATGGGCAAGATGGAAAATCATCAATGAATCATTCACAAATAGCCTTGAAAAGTATTTCACAATAAATGTGATGTCCAAAGATGTCTAATTGACAGTGTCCATGAGTCATTTATAGGGCAAGACAAAGATATGATGAGAATCCCTGGTAAAAAATCAGAGGATTTTATGTAGTACAGTCAAACATTAGCAAAATCTTACTGGTATGAGGACCACCAAGAGGGAGTCAAAACAGGGTAGCACAGAAAAAATGCAAGAAAGAGGAATGACATATACCCTTTTTTAAGAAACAGGTGGCACAGCTAAGGGCACTGATGACATGTCAAATGGCAGAAAAACAAATTATCAAGACAGTCCATTGAAATTTTTTCAACACCATGGAACACTTGTTGATCAGCATAGAATGCAGGTCCATTGAACAGATGGTGAAAATTCTAAGTACCTCTGATAATGATAAAAGTTGAGGTAAACAAATGGTAAGACATGGTAACAAAATACAGAACCAAAAGAGTGAACTCCAACTTAATATTACAGTGTTTATAGATATTTTGAAAAATAAAAGAAAGGATAAGGGGTCTCTACTAAAAATAAAGGTAAAGAAATGCATGCAAGATCTCCATCCCCAGAAGAAAAGTTTAGAATCCAAGATAAATACAAAGAGGAAGATCTTGATGTAAAGTGAAGAGACTGATGTGAGCAGCATAGAGAAACAGCTCAATCACCATCACCTCAACCAACCATCTTCAATGTATTCAAAGAGAATGGACTTAAACCCTACATGTCAAGATAAATACAAAGAGGAAGATCTTGATGTAAAGTGGAGAGACTGATGTGAGCAGCATAGAGAAACAGCTCAATCACCATCACCTCAACCAACCATCTTCAATGTATTCAAAGAGAATGGACTTAAACCCTGCATGTCATGGGTATGCTTAAAAGATAAAGGATATTGGATAGAGATAAATAACAGTTTTATTGAGTTGGGAAGAACGAGATGATTGTGAGGGGTGATTGGGGAGGTGTGTATGAAAGTAAGGAAAATCATAGCCCAGAAATTTATACACCTCATTAAGTATGGGAGAACTGTTCTTAAATGCCCATCAGTCTGATAATAGCAGAGTCCCAGGAAAAAGGGGGTATCAAGTCACCATGATTGCTTAGAGTTGGACTGCTGACCATACACTTATATGAATATTGTATGCAAACCATGAACATGGAAATACTCCTTGTTTGATGCACCATGTTAAACTCCTAACATGTGAGCCTCATAGCCACAAATGATATAGGACAGTCAGTAGACAGATAAATAAAAAGGAGAAGGAATAAATTGAGAAATTAAAGTTAAAAGTTATTATAAATAAAAACAAGGTTAAACACCCTATTTTATTCTTGTCTTCAACCACAGAGGTATTGTACCATATTTGGTTTGGTACCAGTTTTGCATTGGCAATTTAAAATTGTAAATTATCAAATTTCCGAAATGATAGAATAATCTTTTTTTTTTTTTAATATTATTGATTATATTTTTTAGACAAAATGCGTTATATTTTTTTTTAAGTTAAAGATATTTAAAAAAGAGAGAGAGATAATAGTAATAATCAAATGTTACTTTGATTTTGCCTAAGATAAGGATATAAATTCTTATCACAAATCAATTAGCAGCACTTAAAAGCTAAAGTCACATCATTCCTTCACTGTCATCAAAGATGGCTACCAAAAAGTAAAAAGATGATTTTGCAAACAAAATAATTTTGAATTTTCCAAAATTAAAAAGGTCAATACGATGTGAGCATCTGACTAATATCAGAAGAGAGTATAAAAAGCAAATATATCATGCATCCAGAATCTTCTTCAGATTCTTCATAGTCTTATTGTGCTTTATGTGTGATCACTAAAAAAAACAGTTTAATCTAAAATTGATTTCTGTATGACATCCTATAAAAATGTGCAAAGCTACTCTCACCAGCAGACTGAATCATTATAATATGTGTGAGTAGAGGAGAGTTCATTTGCTGATGTTTCTTTTTTCCTGAAGTCATAAAATGCTGACAGTGAAATCATCACCCATCTGAATCTTGAAACCTGACTACCTACAAACTGCAATAAGATGGTATAATGGATTCCTCCCAGGACCAAAAAAACAATTTATGGTAATCTACACAGCATTATCATCGAACAATTTAATTTATTGGTAAAAAACTTTATTTTGTAAATTAAAAATGATCACTTTCTTGAACTATAATGCTATCAAATGCTGTTTCACATCAGACTATAAAAAATATGAATCTTAAAAAAAATTTAATAGCCATTTAAGTTTATTTTTTTATATACTTTTATTCACATTTTAGTGATAAATATTATAATTATAACTTAATAAATCTTGAACATAATTTGCATTGTTGTTACATAATGGTGACTAATAAAAATAGGTAGGGTAGGCCAGGGGATTCATGTACAGAATCATGGCACCCTTCAAATAAATTAAAAACTGATTCTGTCTTCAACTATTATTCAAATTTATTTATTTATGTTAAGTGTGTGGCCAGAAAAAATAATTGCATTCACTAAAACTACCTGCTACATTTCTAATAAGGAAATTATCAAAGCAAATGTAATTTGGTCACCAAATACATAAAGAATATAAAATTGTATAATGACTGAGAATGGTGCAATATATATATATATATATATATATATATATATATATATATATATATATATATATATATATATATATATATTGTACCTATATTGATATAGGCACATATAATTTTATCTAAAATTATATTATTAAAATAATCGTTCATAAAAGAAAAACATAAAATTAAACGTTGAAGAGTTTATTACAGTTTGTTTTAGAAAAGGATAAAAATCAAATAGTTTTCTAGCGTTAGTTTTGAAATAAAAAGCTACAATTAATTAATCAAAAGGGGGGAGGGGGAGTCTTGGTTTGAGAAATGAAACTAAAGGTTTACAAAAAGAAAATAAATAGTTTTATTAGTATTCGTAAAAATATAATTTAAAAAGTTAAAACATACAAATCTCTTTTCATTCAAGTTTAATTAAAGAAAAAATAATGTTAAAACTTAATAGTAAATTGTATTAAAAATATATGTGCGTATATATGTGCGATTTGTAAATAAATAAAATGTATGCGAAATAAAAGAAGATTATCATTAAAAACCACGGCAATGGCTATTAATAAAATAAAACAACATGTTTTATTGCATGGCTATTACTAATTAAGCAATCTTCCAAAACATGTTTATCAAATGATTACCATTGGAATTTGACAACAGATCTTTGCCGGAGATATTAGAAAGACAACAAGGCGCAGGTATAAATAGACCTTTTTTTATCGGACAATTCATTCCACAAATTAATTGAGTTGAGACAATCAGTTCACAAAGTTATTGAGAGAGTGCAGTTCGGAAATTAATTGAGTCAGTTAAGAAACAAAATGCAGTGCTGAGAATATTTTGGAACACACGTTCACCTCCAGCCCAGATGTCCGAGAAAACAGCAGATCTGCCCGTGAAATAATGTCAGCTTAACATCTTAGAAAATCTCCGTCAGTATCTATTTGTCTCCTATAGCAATAATAATGAAAATCAGGAAACTCAGCAAGGAAACATCCCAGCCGGCTGGTAAGCATTTATAATGGAAATATCCTCACCGAAAGCAGCCTCCAAAGAACAAAACTCTACGTTAACATTCAAAAAAGCCTAGGTAAAAACATTTGCTTATTTCGTTTTATACTGTAATAGCCATTGCATTGCATTAATTCGTATGAATCTTTCAAGAGTCTAATTATATGAACTCTATATCATACATAAATGAACTATTGATGTGTGTGATTAAATTTCAAATGCTATGTTGTCCTTTATTATCATTATTATGTGTGTACATGAGTTAATATGTGTGTGGTCATTATATCAATATTTATTAGTTAAATTAGAGTGTTTTGTTATTAAATCTATAGGAATGTTTAAACTATTTAGAAATGTTAATTTAAAATATGCGTGTGTTTTATTAGAATTATAAAATGTTTAAATTTAGTAAATAAATGTTAGTTAATAAATTATCTTTAAAATTAAACTATATTTGTCGGTCAATTTTTTTTATCAATTCTTTTTAACAAATTCTTTTAATTAATTCTTTTAATCACTAATTAAGTATAATCTATTAGTGATTACAAACAACTGAGCTAGTCATGGATTTAGGTGTTGAGTTAGTGGCCACTATTCAAAGTGCATTGTCTATTCTTTTAGAATAAGCAGCTGGCACCCGTGTTTATACACAAACAAAAAAGTGCTTTGAACTTGATGTTGAACTCAACAGCTGAGAAGAAGCTATGTTCTGGAAATGTAATGCTAGTTATATACTTTATAGCTATCGTTTGGGCATACATACTCTCCAAGTATGTTCTTCTCTGCCTAAAAGGCCGGTATTTCGAATACACATATTCGAACACGGTTCAAATGGCTAGACCCAACTGTGGGGCTGAACCTAAGAAACAATAGTAATGAAGTACTTTGTTTCTTGTTTGAAAAATTTGTTTTATATAAAAGTTAAATTACGTATGTAAAAGTGTTTTAATTTAAAAAAAAAAAAAAGAATTGACCGAAACTTTCTTTTTTTTTTTCGAAATGAAAAGAGATTTTGACATTTATGCTATCAAATCAGAGTCAATTGGGTGTTATGGGCGGAGTTAAAGCATTAAGAGCTGGTAGTGAAAAGGACAAAAGGCTGGAGTTAATGTGAGTTTCCGTCTTAGTAAGAAAAATAAATAAATAAGTTGTATTTAAATTTAGTTTAACGTAAGCGCTAGTTTGAAATAAAAAATAAAATACATGGTGTCAGAATGGGAAAAGATATAGAGCTGGAGGAAGTAATAAAAAGAGTAGAGGCATTAGAAAGAGAACATGAGAATGGGAAAACATGGGTGCACATACATAAAATGGAGGCAGTAAATCAGCTGCTAAAGATAAAAGCTTTCTCAGGGAACAGAGGGGAGAATCCGAGTGATCACTTAGAGAGCTTGGAATGTTATTGCATTTTGAATAGTTTAAGCGAGGGAGCAAGAATTGCTTTAGCTTGCAGTCACATACAGGGAGAAGCCCAACTCTGGTGGAATTCATTACGTGTAAAACCGACAACATTCGGTGAATACAAGTGTTTGTTGTTGGCAAACTATTGGGGGAAAGAGCTGCAGGAAAATAAGTTTCAAGTAGAGCAGGACAGGTGGCAGATGGGGGAGTTATTTATTACACTTTTTCGTAGACAAATAGCGAAATTGAGATCAATCACAGCTTACAAATTATTGGAGCAGCATATTATGCGTATAGTTAGGCATGGTTTACCTGAGAAGGTGGAACAAATGATGATTGGCAAGCAAATGGTAGAGCAGATGGCCGAAATATGGCATTGGACAACAATAGGGGGATGGTGGATGGTCAAGATGAGGATGGAAATGCAGAAGTTGATTGTATGCAAGTAGCGAATCTGGTATGTAGTGGAGAAGAAAGCATGCCCATGATGGCACCTCAGAGCTGTCCAAAGATAGAGATAAAGGTAGGGGGGTTGCAACTAGTGCACTGTTTGATTCGGGGAGTCAGGTATCGGTAATGTCACAGGAAATGTTTAATAAAATAAGTGACATTGACCCGGAAATTAAAATATTGCCTTTAAAAACAGTATATGTTTTGTTGGCTAATGGTAAGAAGGCAAAGTTGGCATCCAAACAGGCATGGGTGAAATTACACATGGCAGAGGGAGAATATATGCATCGTTCTGTTGATTTTGGAGGGACTGATTCATGAGGTTATATTAGGCTCGAATTTTATGTACAAAACAGGCTGTGTATTGGATTATAAATAGAGCCGGGCAGAAATAAACAACATAATAATTCCATTTACAAAACACCAGAAGGATGAGATAAATAGACAGAGTGATGCACAAAGTGCAGTAATGGAAATAGAGATAGGGGAAAAGGTGGATGAGTCAAAATGCATAAATGACAATCAAAGAGACCAACTGAAGAAACTATTCAATAGATATGAAAGCGTATTTTCTGAGGTTCCGGGGGTAATCCAAGGGTATGAACACAGGATAAGTCTTATGAAAGACCAACCATATCAAGCCCATGCATATCCCATACCTCATCAATATAGACATGAAGTAGAAGAACAAATAGACAAAATGCTTAGATGGGGGATTATATCTAAATGTTCGTCTCCTTTTAATAACCCCATCGTAACTGTAAAAAAAAAAGATGGATCAACACGGTTATGTTTGGACACACGGCAGTTAAATAAGATAACAATAGCTCATACTAATGCTCCACCACCTATGAGCGAATTGTTATTGAAATTTCAAAATAAGAAAATATTTTCGACGTTCGACTTAACTGCCAGCTACTGGCAAATCAAACTTCATCCAGAGGATCAGAAATATATGGCATTTAAATATAATGGACATGCATATAATTTTAACCGGATTCCCTTCAGGCTAAAAAATAGTGGGGCAGGGCTTATACAATGTCTGGATCAAGTATTGTCAGATGATATTAAGAATTTAGTTATAATGTATGTAGACGACATTGTGGTGGCATCGGAAAGTATAGATGAGCACTTTGCGCATTTAGAAATGTTGCTGGGGGAGTGTGAGAGAAAGGGAATTTGAATTAATTTAAATAAGAGTAAGATAATGACTGACGAGGTCAAGTTTTTAGGTCATATAATTACAGAAAGAGGGATATTACCTAATCCTGAAAAAATCCGAGCAATACAGGAGTTCCCCACACCCCGGAATAAAAAACATATTAAATCTTTTCTCGGACTCTGTAATTTCTATAATCGATTTTATAGAAATTTTTCACTTGACATGGAGCTGCTATTGCAGTTATTAAGAAAAGGGAAATCGTGGGTGTGGAATGAGCAGCATGAGCGCAGTTTTCAGAGCGTGAAGGCAGGATTTTTAAATAAAGTTATGCTGTCATATCCTGATTTCGACAAACCATCCTTTGTACAAATGGACAGCAGTGGGTTTGGATTGGGGGCTGAGCTATTTCAGATACAGAACAAGGGACAGCACAGAGTTCTTTGTTTCATTAGCCATTTACTAAGGGGACCGGAAGTGAACTACACTGTAAGTGAGAAGGAAGCCTTGGCTATTGTGTGGGCGTTCAAGAAATTCAGGCAGTATTTAGTAGGCTCTGAAGTGGTAGTAGTCACTGACCATAATAGCCTTGAATTTATTAATCACAGCTTCTTGAATAATAGCAGGCTAATAAGGTGGAGCTTATTCCTGCAAGAATTTAATTACAAAGTGGCTTACTGTTGTGGCAAAGAGAATATTGTGGCAGACACCTTAAGCCGATATCTGGTAGCTCAAGAACAACACTTGAGTTGCGACAGAGCGTATATAGCTGCCGCCAAAATATATAAAAGAAATGGGATAGAAGACGAGTTGCACAGATTAAAGGAGCAGCAAGAGGAAGATAATGATTGCAAACAAATAATAGAGTATTTACGCAATCAGCCTGTAATGAAAACAGCCAATAATTCACTGTGGAGGGACTGAAATCACTATTGTTTAAAGGGAGGACTCTTACAGCGTGTGTTACGGAAAAAAAAAAAACACGCATTATTCTTCCGGTCGCCATGAGAGAGCAAATGATTAAATATGTGCATAACACTTTCAGACATTATGGGGCAAATAAAGTGGAAGGATGGCTGAGTCATTGGTTTTACTGGCCAGGAATGAATGCCAATATTACAGACGTGATTGGTAGATGCACCATATGTTCAGCAACCAAGCCTGCTAACACATCAGGAGTCAGGCCGCTGCAACCTATATATGCCCAACACCCGAACAGCTTTCTAGCGATAGACTTCTACGGACCTCTGCCTCCATTCAATAAAATGAAGTATCTCATGGTAACATATGATGTGTTTTCGAAGTTGGTAGTGGCATATCCAGTAGCCCAAGCGAACGCAAGACAGACTATTCGAGTTTTGGAGCAACAATACTTTAAAACTGTAGGAATTCCAGACAGAATTCTGTTGGATCATGGAACACCCTTTACATCTAGCGAATGGAAGAAATGGCCGGACAGACGTGGGATAAGACATATACTTACGTCGATTCGTAACCCTCAGTCTAATCCATGTGAATGGGTTATGAGGGAGTTGGGGCGTCTATTTTGGGTTTATATACAGGATGATCATCGTAAATGAGTGAAAGAAACATCACGAATAATCAACATGATAAACTTGCCAAGAAATGAGTCTACAGGATTCGAACCTGTTCGGCTACATTTTGGAAGAAATATTCCGTATCCGTTTGAGACTAAATTGACAGTGGGGATAAATCCAATCAACCAGAGAAGAGATGCTAAGCAAGCGCTCAACCGGTTAAGAAAAATGGGCAGGCTACGGCAGCAGAGGCAGGGAAGATCTAAGGCTATATTCAGGAGAGAAGATGAGGTCATGGTGAGAGTTCATCCGGTGAGTCATCCTGAAAAACATATATACAAGAAATTCCAGCCAATATACGACGGCCCTTATATCATCAAACGGCAATATGGTAATAACGCGTTTGTGATAGCACAGGGAATAGAGGAAAAAGGAACATATAATGCCCGGTCATTGAGGTTAGTGAAAAGAGAAAAACAACCACCGGACAAGCGGTAATAATACTAAATGAAATTTAGAAATAATAATAATAACAAGGAGGCATTATTGAATAAAAGATTTTTTCCCCACGCACATATTACGTAAGAAGAAATGCTTGTAAATAAACAGTTAAAAATCAATAAAATCAAGTTAAATAAGTAGGTCAAATGGATGATTTAAGAGTAACAATTATAGGATTAAATAAATGAATAAAATAAAGGGTTTGATTAAAGTGATCGAATTAAACAAATAAATAACATGTCAATAAAATAAAAAAAATAAATTAATTAAGATTTAATGTTGTCAGAGATAAAATGGTCAAAAATGATGCATTTTACTCTCAAAAGGAAGGGCGGTGTAATGTACCTATATTGATATAGGCACATGTAATTTTATCTAAAATTATATTATTAAAATAATCGTTCATAAAAGAAAAACATAAAATTAAACGTTGAAGAGTTTATTACAGTTTGTTTTAGAAAAGGATAAAAATCAAATAGTTTTTTAGCGTTAGTTTTGAAATAAAAAGCTACAATTAATTAATCAAAAGGGGGGAGGGGGAGGCTTGGTTTGAGAAATGAAACTAAAGGTTTACAAAAAGAAAATAGTTTTATTAGTATTCGTAAAAATATAATTTAAAAAGTTAAAACATACAAATCTCTTTTCATTCAAGTTTAATTAAAGAAAAAATAATGTTAAAACTTAATAGTAAATTGTATTAAAAATATATGTGCGTATATATGTGCGATTTGTAAATAAATAAAATGTATGCGAAATAAAAGAAGATTATCATTAAAAACCACGGCAATGGCTATTAATAAAATAAAACAACACATTTTATTGCATGGCTATTACTAATTAAGCAATCTTCCAAAACATGTTTATCAAATGATTACCATTGGAATTTGACAACAGATCTTTGCCGGAGATATTAGAAAGACAACAAGGCGCATGTATAAATAGACCTTTTTTATCGGACAATTCATTCCACAAATTAATTGAGTTGAGACAATCAGTTCACAAAGTTATTGAGAGAGTGCAGTTCGGAAATTAATTGAGTCAGTTAAGAAACAAAATGCAGTGCTGAGAATATTTTGGAACGCACGTTCACCTCCAGCCCAGATGTCTGAGAAAACAGCAGATCTGCCCGTGAAATAATGTCAGCTTAACATCTTAGAAAATCTCCGTCAGTATCTATTTGTCTCCAATAGCAATAATTGTGAATATCAGGAAACTCAGCAAGGAAACATCCCAGCCAGCTGGTAAGCATTTATAATGGAAATATCCTCACCGAAAGCAGCCTCCAAAGAACAAAATTCTACGTCAACATTCAAAAAAGCCTAGGTAAAAACATTTGCTTATTTTGTTCTATACTGTAATAGCCATTGCATTGCATTAATTCGTATGAATCTTTCAAGAGTCTAATTATATGAACTCTATATCATACATAAATGAACTATTGATGTGTGTGATTAAATTTCAAATGCTATGTCGTCCTTTATTATCATTATTATGTGTGTACATGAGTTAATATGTGTGTGGTCATTATATCAATATTTATTAGTTAAATTAGAGTGTTTTGTTATTAAATCTATAGGAATGTTTAAACTATTTAGAAATGTTAATTTAAAATATGCGTGTGTTTTATTAGAATTATAAAATGTTTAAATTTAGTAAATAAATGTTAGTTAATAAATTATCTTTATAATTAAACTATATTTGTCAGTCAATTCTTTTTATCAATTCTTTTTAAAAAATTCTTTTAATTAATTATTTTAATCACTAATTAAGTATAATCTATTAGTGATTACAAACAACTGAGCTAGTCATGGATTTAGGCATTGAGTTAGTGGCCACTATTCAAAGACTGTTGTCTATTCTTTTAGTATTCTTTTAGAATAAGCAGCTGGCGCCTGTGTTTATACACAAACAAAAAAGTGCTTTGAACTTGGTGTTGAACTCAACAGCCAAGAAGAAGCTATGTCCTGGAAATGTAATGCTAGTTATATACTTTATAGCTATCGTTTGGGCATACATACTCTCCGAATATGTTCTTCTCTGCCTAAGAGGCCGGTATTTCAAATACACATATTCGAACATGGTTCAATATATATATATAATCTCTACCAGTGCAAAATTAGAGAAGCCTTTGAGATACTTAAAAGGCCAGATTGTATCAATAAGCGAGATGATATATGCAAACTTCCTCCTATTTGGAAAGATTTTTTTAAAAAACATTCTTAAATTTAACATTTTTTTTATTGGTGGAACTTTAACATTTATTCAAATTAGTGATTGTAATGCCTCTACAACCATCTTTCTACCTTTTATCACCCAGTGGATGACTTGTGTGACCAAGTCAAAACATCGGTATGTCAATATTTAAAATTTTTTAATACAGATGAACCTGCAAAATATGTCTTATATATATAAACTTAGGTTTGCTTCTATGAAACTTAGGATTTTTAAACAGGAAATTCAAATCATTCTGTCTTATTTATAACCTCTCACAACTGATTTTGTTTTCATTATCAATAACTAAGATTATGATTTTTATTCACTCTAATATCAAAATCACTCTGCATTCCATGTTTAAAATCTTTTTACAATAATAATAATAAAATATTTTATAATCATTACACATAAAAACAATACTTTTACACTTCAAAACACAAATACTATTCTTTTAACTCAACACAAACTAAAACAATCTACACTACATTTTCACAATATTCCATTAGAAATATATACTTTATACATATTATTCCAATAAAATATTACACATATCATATAAAAATAACAACATACATATTTATGACATTAAATATTCATATGTACTGTTTATGGTTTAATACTTAGAATGCAGCAAATAAGAT